>SMSQ01004142.1:0-28076 GCA_019453375.1 Ctenoplectra terminalis | reverse complement strand
CTATTTTATCGTATCTCCATCGGAACTGTATCTTCAATAAATTGTCCAGATTGCGATCAATAACGTATACACTCTCGTGTATTTGCACCATTCGAGTTTATCACTTATTCCTACTTGATCGATGCGTTAGACTTCCAGAAGCGTTTCAACATGGATACGTTCGTAAAAATTGATAAGAATATATGGTTTTGGGTTCCGTTACTTCTATATAGATACACGCGTACAGATATTTAAATTATTGAATCGTTCAAATTGGTGTTGGTGAATTAAACAACGAGATTGCCAGTCGGAGACCGCTGAGTCTGTGAAACGTAGAAGTTTCTCAGACAATTCATCGACCTGGAATGAATAGTACAGAAGTTCAATGTCCTGTAAGTAACTGAACACTTAAATCGTACTCCATGGTAAAACACATCCCGAAATAACAATCATAGTTCATAGCGACATTGCATAATGTGCAGCTCGAGTGTTGGAAAAATGAAGCAACGCAAGTCGTATTACCGGCGCCAAGATTCCTAGGTAGCCTTTACCGACGCCATGCTTCTCTTTTTACGGTACTAACTACCCTTGTCAGACTTGGTTCTCAAAAGCTCTGGGAGGAGCGAGGTAATTTATTATTCCTTCCCACATTAAGTTACAGCTTCGTTGATCTTTGATGTCTCTTGTCATTCGCTGTTACAACATTCGTTACGCAGTCTCGTTGACGGAAATAGATAAATATTTAATCGCAAGAAATATTCTCTGGTCAATGGTTTCTCAATTGTATCAGTTGACACTAAAATTATCGAAATATTTGTTACAGAAATTTTATAAATCTTCTGTGAAGTATATTTTATTTTTCTGGGAATTTTTCATGATTTTCTGTTAAAAATATGGACGAAGATCTGTTTCTTCTTAGTTAAGTATTTTTTCTTTTTCGTATAAGATAGACCATGGCGAGTCGGATAAAAATAAGAATTAAGTCGGAAGAAAGATTTTTAAGTTTAAGAAAATTTTTTATCATTAATATTCAAACTAAATGGGTATTAATTACAAATTTATAATAAAAAGTAAACTTTCCAAATTTTAACTATTATTTTCTCACTCTCGCAAAGGAAATAAGTCGATTCGCCTTGGTCTACCTTTCATTTTGATTTCTTCGATACAAGGAAATATATTTTAATCGTCGGTACTTCTAGCGTTAATACAAATGGTACAACGGAAATGATTGTTTCCGTAATTTTGATAGATGCTTCTTTAAGATGTTCTGCATTTAAGAAAGTTTCATTACGGTATCAGTTTCTGCGATAAAACATGCAAATTTAAGGACCATTTTCCGAAGACAAGAGAATAATGGAAGGTTCTTTCAACGGCGCCAAGATTCTGCTTGCTATTTTAATACTTAAGTTCCCCGTGTTTGCCAGTGACTGGAAAGCGTCGTATTTGGAAATTCTTCGAATTCTTCGGGTGCAATCACACCGCGGTTCTCCTTTCGTCCTGCCGCTTAACTTTTATTTCCATTTCGTGGATGGAAGGTAAAACCATGGGTGGTAGAAATTTAAACAGCTCTCAGCTTCGAAAATCGATATCACAACCGTTTACCATCCAATATAGAAATGGGCTGTGCTCTTACCCTAATTGCGTATCCCATTGACAAACGGATCGAACTAAAAGAGCAACGTAAAGAGGTTGTAGATAAGGAAAAGATCTTAGCGATCCTGTTTCGTAGGCAATACGTCGAGTTTACGGCTTCACGCCGCGGTTCTAAACGCGTCGTCGCTATGGCACAATGTGTTTATGGCTTGCAACGTGAGTATCCACTTGGCGAACCCGGCGATGGATATTATTTACACCAATTACAGCGCCAAGCCTAATTACATATCACCGTGCCAAAAGAGAAATTAGGCTGCCAGTTCTAATAATTTCGAATTACCATGAAGAATAATATCCTCGTAATAAACGTAATTGCCGAAAAGAAATTATCCGTGGTAACCGTATTGTTGCTTCGCCTTAAAACATTGAAATATCACTTCCTTTCTTCTTCGATACTTCAATCTCATTAATTACAAATAACGATCTAGAAATCAAACCAATCTTGATTTCCATACCATTTTTCTTCCTTCTTTAATTTCTCGCTTGAAACGTTATTCTTATCTGCTTATTCCCCGCACAAAATTCGTTCATAGCACCGTTTCGCTTAACGAGGTTCGGCAAAATTGTCTAGAATGCGCCACTCGTTAATACCTTCACCACCTTGGAGAGTGAGTTGGCGAGTAATGAAATTATTACTCGGTGCCGCGGCGATTCCATACAAAGATGTCTTGAACGTTTTAACCGATCGTTCCCGTGCGGACGTACCTTTAACTATTTATAGTATGTGACGCGTATCTGACCGCGGCCAAAGGATTTATCGCGTTGCCGAAAGCCACGTGAAGCATTTCTCCGAGATAAACAGGCTCGTTGTTCTCCAGCAGTTTTACAACAGAAATAGATTCTTAGAGAAATAGAAGGTTCGCTCGGTGGTGGTGCCGGTGCACCATGGACACTCGGACATTACCTTTCGATCGTTTTTCAACGTGCCGCAATAATGGACGCGGCAAAGTGGCAATCGAGACGCGAATACGCTCGAATCGATCGTAAAAGTCATGCCGAATTCATATCTATGTCTACATTTACGA
The DNA here is from genome assembly GCA_019453375.1 of Ctenoplectra terminalis. Lineage (NCBI taxonomy): Eukaryota > Metazoa > Arthropoda > Insecta > Hymenoptera > Apidae > Ctenoplectra > Ctenoplectra terminalis. The sequence goes on along the minus strand of SMSQ01004142.1, from coordinate 25,419 downwards.
TTGGCCGGTACAACTCGTTGCCACTCGGTTTCTCGTTCGCCTGGCACGATAGAGGAGGAGCAGTAAAATTTTCACAGTCCCTCGATTGCAGTTAACAGCGTCTCCTACCGTCGTACACAAAGTCAATTTGTCCAGCTCGAAAGGAGGGGGTAATATTAACTTGCCCGGTAACCACGATCGTGTGTTCGCGAAGGTACAAAATTGTGGTGAACACGCGACGATATTTCTTTCTCTCAACGACCAGGGCGGCCGCTATTTGGAGGCGTCCAATATGTCGTACCGCCACGGGAATCGGTCGACATCGGGCCGGTTATTTGGGGACAGAGAGAGGCACTATCACGAATATAAACATCCGACGACCGCGATCCTTATGGTGGTACGGAGTTAGGAGGCAACCGTTCCGTTGCCAAGAATCTCACGTCCCTGCAGCATCCGCCTTGCTTGTGCCAAGAGAACGTACCCACATACCCTCTTCCCTCTTCGCACTTTTTTCCTCGTTTCTTGCCGTTTCGTTCATCGATTATACCGTCGAGGTATCTTCGTTTCTTTCTTTCTTTCGAGAGAGAGAGTAAAAAAAAAGAAAATAAACGGATAGTTGCACGTTCGCGCGAAATATTGTTCGCAAGGTCTGCAACCAGAATTATGTTCGATTCCAATTTCTTCATCCTGTTCGAGGAATAAAATCGTATTTACTCCCCTTCTCGATTTTCTCTTTGAAACTTTTTATGTCGCGGTTTCTCCACGTTCGGAATATAAGATATTCCAATCTTTTCTCCGTGATTCGATTGAATAATTCATTTCGGACAGCCAAACGCTGAACCGTCACTTTTACCTTCGCGTTTCGTCACACTTCTCTCTTTGCATTCCCGTATTTCCCTCACGTTTCGGTGGCTTCTGTCTTGACCTGGGATACCAGCGGCTGGTGGCAGCTTCTCTCCTCCCCCTGCTGTCGGACATTCATGATCCGGTGGATTCCGGTGCCCGTAAAACGTGTAACGAGAGATTAGTCAAGCACGTAGGTAATACTGGTCTCGGTTTCCTCTTCCTCTTGGGCTTGACGGCGAATAACAGGAGACAGAGAAACGTCGACGGGCACGTAGGGTCGCGACAACGACGAAAACGAGCAAACCAACAGGCGAGTCGACGTCTTCATACCAGAAGGCAGTGATGAAATAGCGTTATGCATCAACGTGATATTCGAATTTGTCGCAATTCGTATCGCTTAATGGTACCTACACACCGGTTATTTCCGCGAACAACTCTGATGAATCGATGCCCCTGGATATTGTGTTCGCTGCGATTCTTGGACCGATTAAAGACAGCTACTATGGAAGCGTACCGTCTTTGATCTATTTTCTTCGATTTATTCCTTAGCTGTGGGTTAGCGTTATGGATTACGGTAAAGATAGCTAGGAATGGACGGTATAAATTTCCTCCGAGCAGTTCGCGTTACGCGAATTGCTTTCGTGCTTGCTGATTATTTTGTCGTTTTATCGGCACGATTAATTAGGCATCTTCCTTTAATCACGCTCGAGCAGACACGGGAATACGTATACCTTGTGCGTGTAAAGTATGGATAGAGGAATATATTAGGTAATTTCGTAAGTAACGCGGATTCTTAATGCTTGGATTCAGTGAAAAATATTGGTACATTTATTTTTAATCGTAATGCATTGACCATCTCTGTGATTTTTCTCGTGTCTCAGTTAAGTGGAATTTTTGAGAAAATTCGGGATATTTTTAGTTAAAAAAACTTATTCAATATTGATCTTTGTCTATGATCTATCGTTATTATGACGACAATCTTTAGACAGATGTAGGAAAAAGGTTATATCATTTTTAGAAAAGATTAATAACATTTTTTAATCTATAAAAGTTACCTCATTTTCATTGGAAAAAGAATCTAAAAATTATCCAATAGGTGCAAAACAATTGTAGAAAGCAATGGTTAATACGTTAATAATTGAAATTAAATATATTAATATTTAGCGTCAAAAGTTAGCGTCGAGAAGCGTTATTTATGGGATGACAAAATAAATTTCTTTTATATAAAAAATAATTTTGCTCGATAGAACATATTTTCAATAGAATTACCATTCCCTAACGAGCACTCTATGCAAGGAAATTTCAATGCACATTGGCGGCTCGTGCAACTCAAGCCGCAACTTAATCTAGCAGCCTCGGTGTCGTGTTTTATCAAGCCACGGGTTCAAAACGTGCCCCACCGCGACCGAGCCACGCGAAGTTGCCCCCAGGGCAGCGATATCTCCTTGTAAATCTAGCTTAAGAATCCAATTTACATAATTAGGGCTGTTTGTATACCGTTGCTTTTCCTTTTAGATTGCGCGGCTCCTCTCTATCCGTAGCTTCGCGGCTACGATTAGGCTCGCTCCGAACATCTCTAGCTCACGTGAGAAAACAGTTCAACATTTATTACCGGTGATTGCGTTTATCGGTACTTTATAAAATGCAGTTAATCGTACAACTTTTGTATTTCCTCGCGACAGTAATTGACGATTCAGAAATTGTAATTGCACTAATAAACAGATTGAAAAGAAGCTTGGAGCAGCGTGTGATAATAACACTCGTAAATGAGTTCTGTTTAAACGATTGATAATTATGATGATTGCGCTGGTTAATAGATTAAGAAAGCTAATTATAAATTTTTTAGGAGAATGTTTGTTCGATCAACCGTCGTTTTAAAAATTACAGGATATAAATTAGTGATTTTGTCGGAACGGAAATTATTCCTCAAAGGAGTTCAAACTAACAAAAATTAGTGTTATTCTAATTTATTTGTCTGTAGCAATATTATTTTTAGTAATGTGTAATTGCGGTGTTAAAATCTCGTAGTCAATGATCACAGGTTTCTCGATTAATTAAATCAATAATGTTTTACTTCGCGTTCGATAAAAAATGGTTCTCGAATCTCGCAAAGATCCGCTCTTACGAGTTCCCTGTAGCGTTTTCAAAAATTCGCCAGTGATTGCTCGAGTCGATCTGAGAGAAGGTCACGGAATCTCACCGAGCCGCGGAGCACGAGGTCGAATCGCTTAACGATAATTACTCTGGCGTAGCATTCGATTCGCGGGGTAATTGTTCTCGAGACCCTTTCAAGGAAGCGAAGAAAAAGCCCTAACTTCGCACGAAGTGTCTCGACGTAGCTTCGATCGTTTTCATGAATTCTTTTTTTTCTCCTTCTTTTTTTTTTCTTTCACCACGAATTAAAGACTCCATACCAACAAGTCGTTTCACGTACCAACTTTTATAATTATTAGCGAACTAAATTAGTAACTGCGTTTTGATTTCTATTTATTGCTAATTACTGCGCTTTCCTCGATACCTACTTCCTTGTGTATCATAAAATCTAATTTAGAGCGAAACAGTTAATAAATTCGTATTATATCATACAGTTAACCGTTTCAATTTCCTGTTGTGTACAAGTCATTAACGTCTTTCAAAATGTGAATCAGTGTTAATCACGGCTTACATAATCACGAAAGCTGTTCACCTGTTTTCAACGCTTCAGAAAAAAACATTTAATATCCTCGGTTCTCGATTAGATTCTAATTACTGTGACATTTCATGATATTCTGAGTACCTTTCGAACCGATCGCTGTTTCCACCGTTGTTATTTATTTCGCTGTTAAAACATTTCAAAATTTGTTTAATTTTTTCTAATATTTTTTTTAACGCGTTAGCCGTTAACTGTGTCTCTGTGGACCGACGCTGAACTTTTCGTTTAGGCGTCGTTGATTTCCAAAGACCGATAGTATCAATTTTAATTCATCAATAGGTTTTATTAAACCTCGTTAAACAATCACACGTCCTTCCTCTGCAGACTCTTACAATTTTCTTCTTAAATTCTTAACCATTTCGTGAAATATTTTTTAACCATCTCGTGAAATATTTCTTAATCAATATCGTAGCGCACAGTCTAACGGAATATCGATCAAAATCTACGTACTGTTCAACCTAAGAATATTAAAATCTTTTCTATTCTTAAGAATATTAAAAATCTTTTTCCTTTATAGAAGAAGAATTTATATTGAATTTTACTGAAAACACAGCAGAATTAAACGAAATAGAAAACAAAAGTCGCTTCTCGAGTTCAAAGGGTTAAATTAAATCTCTGTTTACCGAATCCCATTTTCGACTCACGAAATGTGCTCGTTTCTTTTCACGTTGCCGTGTCGAGTTTCGATATTATACGGAAGATTAATAGACAGACCAATAGACGGACGAGCGGAGATGAATGCTCATCGTAAAGAGAATATAAATCGGGGCAGAGGAAGCCCGAGGTAGAATGCGGTCTAATAAATCAAAAGACGATGCATCGGTCTGTATCGGCGGAGGCACGTACAGTAGTACTCACGGACGACTCACGTCCGGCACTTATCTCGAACTGTCCGGGACTCAATTCGCCGTAGACGAGCAGTCAGACAGATTGCTCGGCGACGCGTCGTTAACTTAGACGTTCAAAGGGTATGAGGTTACTGTAGCTAAATTCTCTCTTGGCGCCAGTCACCACTAACTAGATACAATACACATTTTCCGCGGTAATTAAAGTATTTCGCGTTTGTCATTTGTGCGAGGAATTCGGTCCTGACAGGAGGTCGCGCAGTGCCTTTGAGGTTCTATTTGGCGCGGATAGGAATTCTGTACTTTTCTAGAAGTAGAAATATAATCTTTAATAATATAAATATAATTGAAAGAAATATAATAAAAAGAAGGAGAAATATGATCTTTATTCGTTATTTTGAAAATTGAAATGATTTTAATAACTGAAACATCCTCTGTTATTAATGAGACTCTTCGTCCTGCGGTCGAATATAATCGATAGATTTGCAGTTTCTTGATTTTGAACTTTGTATGGGTATCGATTCGTGATTGATGTTTAATATTAAGATTATCTTTGATATCAGAAATAAGAATTTCCTTTATTAACAGTAAAACTACCGACGATTAAAGTAGACCTATTTATACCCCAGGAAATAAAAATGATAGGTGTTGTAAAAAATGCATAACGTAAGGAAAACAAATGTTTATCTATATTTTTTGCAGAAAATCATAAAAAATCTTCCTAATTGCATCATTGTAAATTTATAGAATTTCTACGAGAAATTACAAGCCGGTCATTTTGACCGCTTCGGTAGTTTTAGTGTTAAAGCTTCGATTTTCTTTTATTGCATTTCGTGCATGTTAGTCACTAGAACTCAGGATAAATCATTTTAACAATTTTAGAGACGTTTTTATCGGACCGAAACTAAAAAAAAAAAATTCATCGGCAGTTATTGTATCCATAACCATTTTTTGAGTTATATCGGAAGGTAAATAAGAAACGATAAGCTATTATAAAAATTAAGTTTCTATAAAAGTATCTTAATTTAAAATGATATAAATTGTACAACTAATAACGCAGAAATCTTTTCAATATCTGATATAAAAATCGGCTGAATGGATTTGTATGATGCGTTAAAAATACAAGGAGAATTGATACAAAATTGTGTTTAAAATCAGAAATTTGAGTAACAAAGCAGGAAATAAAAATGTTACGTTCGTTTAATAGAAATTCATAACGGAGTGTATGAAATGAAATACACGAATGTTCAATGGTATCAGAAATGATCGAAACAACTTAAATAGGGTGTACGTGGGTAGTACGCCAAGAAAGCATTCGGTAACGTGATTTCGCAAACCTGGAAGTAACTGAGTGAAAATCGGTACGATTTGTAGGTGGGTACGATTTAATCGTGCAATCATTGCTACTACTATTAAGTAATCCAACACCTCACTGATACGCTTCTACCTGGTATTTAGGAACGAACCGATCGTTGAAGATTTCTGTCGAAGTGAAGTAATTACCTGGCAGCGTGTATTTTCATATTGAACGTCTTGGGTCCGTCACGTATCTAACCTCAGACATTCTGAACCGCACTTTGATCAGACTTACGTTCAAAAATATACTAAAATCTGGACAGAATGAATTCATGTATCTTAGAATCAAACGAAGAGACTTTAGCTATCGAGACTTAAACTCGAATAATTATTTAATTACAAATGTCTTACGTGCAAACTGAACATTTACCATTCGCTTAAAATATTCGATTAATATAAACGAAGAGACTTTAGCTATCGAGACTTAAACTCGAATAATTATTTAATTACAAATGTCTTACGTTCAAACTGAACAATTACTATTCGCGTAAAATATTCTAAAATTCAATAAAAGTACCATAAATACGCTATAAATATTGGTGATTTTCAGTATCAGAAAATCACAGACCTCCGTTATGAATTTCCATGTAATAGCAGACTGTTTGTCAAGAAAACAACACGATTGATATTAATTGTAGCCTAATACACACTCCGTCGTTCATGTCGGTAGTCACACTTATCGTGCTAACACGTTCACTTATATTCAATTTATTCTGTCTCGAACTGCAATTACCAGGGTTGGAAAAACCTTTTTCCAAGTATCAAAACGATTCAATTCCTCGAATTAGTTTTTAACGAGCCGGTCGACGGTCTCTTACTTTTACCGTGACTAAACGCGAGAAAATGGAACACGAGGATACGATTGTTCGAAACTTACTCTTATTGTACGCCGGTTCAGCTTTAACGCCACGAATCTTTACGCAGCGGTTCTTTCACTTGCAATTAGAAATGGTTACCGCGATTACCGTCTAAAGCTGGTCCCATGTTTCTTTCAGATATCTCTATTTAACGGACCATTTTGCTTCTGATCCTCGAACGTTTCACCGCGAAAAAAAAAAAAAAAGGAAAAAGAAAGAAAAAAAAGGAAAAAATGAAATAAAAAAAGAAAGAAACGAGGAACAGTAACGCGTAGCGTCTTTAAGATACCGTGAAAAATACTTGGACGTTCCTACGGTTGTGAAACTAATTTTATTACCTGTGTAATAATATCCGGCTCGCAGATCTATGGTGTCGTTTCGCGTGGAAATCGTAATCCCAATCGGAAGAAAAGACCATAAGCTTCTTGCCCGGTGCGTTTTAGTGGAACGAGTTCGGCTCTCCTAGAACAGGTATTTACGTAGGAAAGGTTCTCCAATGGAATCTAGAACGAATTCGTTCGAATGTGACGAACGATCGAACTCTCGATGTTTATCATATTGTTTTATTCATTGGACTGTTACCGTCTTTACTGTTCCGTATCCTGGTGAACACAAAACGCCTATTGCCGAGGAGAATAAAAATGGAAAGTCGGGACCATGGTCGGTTATATTACCATTCTTTTTCCATTTTTTCTTTCCTCCTTTTAAATATCCAGTTAGTTTTGAGTATGGATATTTGAATATCAAAGTCGCTCGTTTCAAACAACATTTTCGAACGGGGAATAACGCGATTTCTTTTCATAAATGCATCAAGGTTTGAAGTCGAACCGTAGGGTGGTTAAAAAGTGAAAGTCTAAAACGCACTGTTATTCGATAACGATGATAATAAACACCGTGAAAATTGTGATTCGAATACCAGTGTCGTGTTAACAATACACGGTACTTTCTACTTCACATAAGAATCGGTCGATCGAATTGAAAAAAAAAAAAATTGCACCAGTTCTACGCGATCCTTGAATTATCCCATGATTGTTCGACCCGAACGCGACTTTACTTTAATTGGAAGTGGACCGAGTTTCCACAGTTGGATCAAAATCGTCGGATTTCCCATCCTCTCGGGTCGAATTGGTCGTGTGGGAAGTACGACTCCTGATTTGTTGTGCAACGAGACGTGCAATGGAGGTAACGTGTACATATGTACCTCACAGGTCGCGAAGATAAAAAGCCTGACTCTATGTGAAAGTGCAAGAAAATCAGTGGGAATGATCAGAGCTAAGTTTGTTTTCCGTTCTACGAATATTAGATTAGTGCATACAAGATGTCGTTCGCTCAAATAAAACTTCGGTACTTTGTTCGAAACATCATATATTTAATTAAAATAATTCCCCTCTGATTTTAGGAATATCACCCAACGATTAATTAATTTCATTATTCTAATTTTATAAAAATCATCTGTTCTAAATTTAAATAATTGGGAATAATTTTGTGCGTACAGAATGTCTTGGTGTGTGCGTAAGAGAGAGACCTCTCGTAAAACCTAGGTCTTAGGTTTTGGGCCGCACCGATACAATGGGACCTCGTTTCCAATTGGTTCGGCCTTTAGTCGGAAAATAATATAAAAGAGCCGAGGAAACATAATTTTAGTTAGAGTTTAAAGTGAACCATTGCAAAAGCACTTCAATGTACACTAAAATTCACGAATCTAATGCAATTCGAGCGCATACTTTGCTGAACAACGAAATAATAGAATGAACTGAAACATTTAACGTTTCGTTTGGTTTGTTGAAATCGACAGTGAGGTGTCAATATGAAAATTATCGGTATTGGAAGCGACTTATGAAGATTCCTTGACATTTGAGATTCTGGAGTGAAAGTATTACGCCCACGTAACAAGCCCAGGTCCTCTCGATGTGATTTAGTGTCAAAACGTTTCCATGATTGAGTAAGTTAATGCATTTCGTGGGAGGCGTGGGCGTGATGATTTGTGGCCGGTCTTTAAGTGGCCATCGCCGATACCGTACGTAACGGTTTTACGATATTTCACGTACGTATCGATGGCGTGTATTGTGTCACGATACCGAATGCATTCCAGATTTTCACGTTGTTCCTCCGTGTCGTTTAAGATTCCATTTATTCCCTTTTATCGCTATTCGTAATGGAAATTGTTACAATCGCGCTATTGACGAATTTACGAGTTACGCGCCAATTTATAGACCTTGTCTGTAGTATCTTAATTTTTCTCGTATTTTATTAGTTCAAAAAGAATTTCTGTTCAAATAATAGCAACGGAGTCGTACAGTCAAAAAGAGAATCACCATATAAATAAATGTTCAACGTGAATAAAATTCGCCACTGTGCTACATTTCACAACGTGAATCGTCTACCTGCAATGTGAGTCTTTTGAATTCTCCGTATCCACTAATTTCTCTTTTTTTTTTTCCTTTCGTTGAATCTTCGATCGCAGAGAAAGAGTGCTGGAAACCAAAGTGTAGGTCAGAATTTCTCTACAAATATATCCGTATCGATAAATATCGTTGCGATCCAACAATTTCATGCCTTAGCGTCACGCTTATCTGTTCCCGTTGGAATTATATGAAAATTGAAATATCCGTGAAAGTTTCCGGTACTAAAACGAGAGAACAAATTGTTCACATTTGCTTAGAGATGAATAATTCGAGCCAGATAAAGGAACGATAAATCGAAAGCCTCTGTAATTCATATTGCACCAGATAATATCTCCGCGTGTAGTATCGGTGTATCCAGCAAGTTCTTGCTGATCGTAACATCGTTCTTTCGCTATCGTAAAAATCGTCCAACGAATAATCGAACATAGTGGAAGACATATTTATCCCTCGGTAGTAGATATTCTTGCTTGACTGCGGTCCCGGAACGGAATACTTGTTGCTACTTATCCTACAACTTATTTTGCAATGTGATTGCGGATTACACTCGAAATACGTAGCTTCATAAAGTACAATCGTAAAATTATAAAGCTCTCGTGACGCACAAGGTATCGAACTAATAAAATTCCTGACCTCGATACCACGCGTCTCGTAGAATCGCGTACATTTTTCTGTTATAATTGACCAATAGAATTTCAGTAAATCAAACATCAATTGGATTCGAGGCAAGAAACGTTCCATTGTTTTTACCGCGGATATAATTCCGACGTGTATCGTTGATTAAAATTATAGTTACTGTTTTCTCATCGCAGTGGTTGCTGTACGACATGCAGAGAACCGTAAAAGGAAACGTAGATTGGCTAATATTTTGATGTTGACTAATTAGTATTGAACATAGGCGCAATAATGCCTTCAAAGAACGGACTCGCTGGCGTCCTTCGCGAGATAGATTTACTGCGATTCTCAGAGATCTCTTCCCTTATAAGGAGGCTGTTTTTTCATTAATAATATCGTGTATATCGGCCTGTAGGAATTGAAAGACACCAATTGCAACATTAATAGACTCGAACGGTTAACTCCAAGGACGATTATCCTGGTGTAATTCTTTTTTTTTTTCTTCTTCCTTTTTTTCACACGGATTGATTCTTTCCACGATGTAATTGAACCGACGTAGGAACGAACAGGCACCGGGAGAGCTTGTTTGTTCGACGACTATATAATTATTGGAGTATATTCTTGTCATACCATTCACTTCCATGCAAATGCTGTATAAACTCGCGTGCTTGTTAATTTGTATAACCAGCTCGTCGAGTTATCAGCGACCAGTAGTCGAGTTTCCCGTTAATATGCATCATTGTTTCAACACGTTCTTGCCAGGTGTCTTGACGCGAAATAAAATATGTAGAGTAGTTTTTTTTTTTTAAATCGAAATCATTTCTCGATGGTATCGAAAGAACGACACGACGTCCTCGGTCCTTACTTCGAGCTACGCGATAAAATGGAAATGCAAATTACATGTAATGAGAATTCCTGGTAGGGGCAGAGCAATCATTAGTGTTCCGTGTCATTAATATTAGCCCGCGATGCAAAATAGAACTTCCGCGTTCTGTTTGTATAAATAGTTCGCATCATTACATTTATTGATTATTACAGTCCCGGAGGAATATATTGAATTTGTTGCGACAGGATTCTATTTGTCATAATTAAATGGGAAATGGATTGGTCTGAATCGTACGCACGACAAATGATCCCTAAGCGCGTGTTCCTCTTCTTCTTATTGAAATAGCTTTCGATATTACCGTGTCCAGCATCCCGTTTATCAAACACGTGTTAATTATCGAATAAAGCCTGCGCATTAATTACCGCATCCCCGATCGTTACAATTTTTTAAACAATCGACAATAAAATATTTCCAATCATTTTTCCATCATCAATCTCAACGCAGATGCGTATCGATCACACGAGCCAACATTTAAAATACCATCTTCCAGGCGCTTCCACGTTTTCCCCGGGCAACATTAGTACATCACGAGTCATTATTTCAAGCACGGTATGATGCCCGATGAAAAACGGTCGATCGTCTTGCAAAGATCACCCAGTATACATGTGACGACAAGAGAGGGACCACGACGATCAGACGCGAGATGGTAGATACCGTCCGAGATAAATATTCACCAGCGCCGCGTGTAATCGTTTATTCCGGCCGCCGTGAGCAGATATAATCGCTACATCACTGTGCTCGCCCAGCGACATCATTCTCCGCCGTTCCTCTTCCACGGGCTGAAGCGGCCACTCTAGAGACGAAACTCTGGTGCGTAGAGTAAATCTTTGTTCGAGGCTGTTTTACGGTATCTCGAAATACGACCTCTTCGCAGGTACAGAATGCCAGCTCCGCCTTTCTTTGCGTTCTTCGTTCCGTCTCCTCACCGTCTCCGCTTCGTCTCCGCACCGTTTCCCCTCTCATCGCGTTCTTCCTACCTCCTTTTCTTGTCCAACCCAATTTTTCTACCCTTTCTTTCTTGCATTCGGTCTTATCTCCGCTTTACGACCGTTTCGTTTCTCCTTCTGTACGATTTTAAACGTTCCTCTTTATTCCTATCTCTTCCTGTCTTACACCGTCTGACTTTGAAATACTTTTTACCCGAACCTTTTTTCTCCGAGCTTCGTTACGTTTTCGTCATTCTCGAGGACGTAACTTTATGGTTCCTCTTCTTGCGCGCTCCCCGTTTGACGACCCTCTTTTCTTCTTATGCTCGTTCATTTGCCCCATTCTTTTATTCCATTCCATCGAGCTACTCTCCCGGCTGCTCGCCTTTATTTGTGGGACATTCGTACTAATTTAAGGCTGATTGTTAACATTAGCAAGCTTTTTGCTCGCCCGGTACAAGTACACGCGGGGAACGGTACTCCGGATTCCTTGTGTGCGCCGTCTGGAGAGCTTGATCGAAAAAAAGAAAAAAGACTCCGACCAGCGCCGAATTACATCAGCGCACCGAGGTTTTTGCTATCGTGAGCTGATCGAATTACGTCGAACCGCGGTACAGTTGCAAAGTGAAATTGATTGGACGGAATATTAAGTAATTCTGGTTGGCCGGCACATTCTCGCTGCCCGAGTCAAAATGGTCGTCGTGCATCAAGATCGATACTATTTTCCGGCAACGAGGTAACAAAACGATTTTACTTTCAATTATTCATCTCTTAACTTTATCGATAACTGAAGACGTCAAACGAGACACCCAATTTCTTTCGGTACGCTCCTTTTAATATACGTACAACGGTAGCAGAAGATTAATATACTCGTTCGTAAGTGCGATACGAGGCTCCCCTCGATTCCCATTCACGATAACATTTTTCACTTTCTGTCACTGTTCGCGAACGTATATACCGGCCGTTCATGAATATTCACGAATACGCGCGAGCACTTCTCGGGGTCCTCGCGTTTAATTTGCTCTTATTCCGCGCGCTCCACTCTTCCTGTTCCTCTTTGGCTCGCCTTCTTTTACGTTTTCTGTATATCGCCACTCTTGACCCGGAGAACAAACTTTTTTTTTCTTTTTTCTTTTTTTTTTTCACGCGTGATTGCAACGTATGGCCGGCGACGCTGACCTCGTGCTTTCTCGAAAGATGCTCCCTTTGATTGCTTCCCGAGAAACCACGCTTCCGCCTCCTCCTTTCGATTCACCGGCTCGCGGACTCTTGCGAAATCACGTTGCTCGATAAATTTGCCGTAACGGTTGCACCACGTGGAGGCGGTTCGTTTGACAGTTGGAGAACGGGGAAAAGAAATCGGTTCTCGATGCTTAAGATATTTCGTACCTTGTTACGGGAGAAATTGATAGCGGTGTTGATTGTACGGAGAAAATTAAATTTATAAAAATGGGCTTGTAACTTTTATCCAATAACGTTAGATTTGATCGATTCGAGAGATATGTCTGTTACAAGAAATGTATTGTAGCATAATAACACAGTGAAATCGTTTGTGTACGATCGGAATGTACCACCCTGTAATTGCATAAAAAAGGGTACCGAAAATTCCAGAGGTATCGTGGTTCCTGCAACTGTCGAGATGATCAATCAACCGTATGAAATCTTCCTCTGCAGATAATTTTCCCATCATCGCGTTTCATTTATTTTTCACAATTACTCCAAGTATAAGCAACTATCTCTCCCACGCGTTGACAAAATATGTAATATACGAGGTTCGTGTGCAAATACCGAGAGTGCAACTGCTTAAGTTCCACTGTATATAAAATGATAAATGTGAACCGTTTAAAGGCTTTTCCTGGATTAACTTTTCACCCTTCCTTGAATTCTTCGGGTCCATAAAGGATTGTCATAAAATAAACTACGCGTCTCCCTCTCCGCGTGTCGCTGTCAATAAATGTCGTCGTATCCCAAAGAATAAAATTGAATTTCTATTGCCAGTGATTAGCTGTCGATATGAAACGATACCGAGCGTTGTTCTACACTGAACGCTTAACGTCCAATGGTACGACAGCATTAATGGCATGTGATAATATTTCTTTTATCCTCTGTATCCATTTCTTTTCCCAAAGATACGATCATGAAGTAAAATCTACTACATTATACCCGCAGATATAAATTTCCTGAAATAGGTGTTGAGGAGGTGCATAAATTTTTCCAGTGCATAGCCCCGGAATGACTTCGACGTAACGTTATTACCGGAAGTGGTGCGAACGTAACGCAAACTGCAGATAGTTCCTGCGGAATGCAATTATTGCGCAAAGTGTGCGATACATCAAAATTGTCGTTTACGCGCGCAATATCTTTCTCTCGGGCAAAGGAACAGTGTCTATCGAACGTATCTGTGTACATTAGTTATCGTCTTTCGTTCGTTATGTCACACATTCTTGTCGGGGCAGCGGCGACCAGGCGGGGAATAGAAATAACAGCGGTCGTGCGGGTAAACGTCTGCATCGTGCATTTTTTTTTTTTCATTTCTTTTTTCTTTTCTTTCTTTTTTCTTTTTATTTTATCGGGAGACATACAGAATAATGCAAAGATAAATCGCGTTAATAACCCAGTCTCTCGAGGGTATAACGAGCGTTTTTGCATCGAGTACGACCATTTATGCTTGATCTCGAGCCACATGCACTTTAGATACGTTCTCTGTTTTACGTAAGGGAACTATCAAAGAACACGATGATATATTGCGCGTTTCCGCGGAGACCAGTTAATACGACGTGGCACACACCTTCACCCAACTTTTGTTATCCATGCATGGCTACTAATTTCTGCTTAAGCTCGTACCATGTCATTTCCACGCGCACGTAAGAATACATCATACATACTTGCAATTTCTGGAGTGGCTCTCGCGTAACGTCCGACTAATTTCAGGCCACGTCGATATAACTATTCGGTTTCGCGCTATTCGTGATTTATTAGCGGCGTGTAATTTAGTATTCGTCGGACATTCTGTGATTAGCTGAAAATTTGCACATAGCAGTTCTGACGCGGAAATTGTTAGCATAAAAGTAAAATAGGAAACAGTTTTTTTCTTTAGAAATTATAATACGCGAATTAGATTGTTCGAAATGATTGTATATTATTATCGGTAAAAGTTGGATATGTTCGAAGGATTGTTAGGTGTACCATTTTTCCCACCCAATTAGAATGATTTGAGGATATTGTTTATTTAAACGAACGAAACGAACGATAATTGGTCTGCGGCCGCGTGAAACGCGTCCGAGAATACGGAGACTGAAAACAGGGACTAGAAATCGTTTTGAAAGATTTATCGTAATAGGAAGACTAAAGATATAAGTTTTCTTGTTGCATCATATTCTAAGTAGATACGGTCTTTAGGTAAGACATTCAATGGTCTGGCAAGAAGTCACGGCACTCCTACGCGGGAACATTGCGGTCAATAGTTTGGGCGTGCCTGATTTAAAATCAATTTTAGAATGCATCGCTCGAGTCGGTGCCAATAACCTGATGGTGTCAACGAAGATACTTATGAAAGAGGAGTCGCGATAGATGTTATTAGTTATTTAAATGCACGCCGCGTGAAATCGATGTTTCATAAATAATCTATTTAATTGGGACAATTAGAATATATAAACGGAGAAGTTATTATTATTAGTTCAGGAATTCTTCTAATAAAATAGGATTAAAATGAAATTGATATGAACTTGTTTAAAAATGAATAAAATTTAATTTTTACGAATAACAAAATTTAATTTTTACGTATATTAAATTTACGAAGAACAGAATTTAATTTTTACGAATATTAAATTTACGAATAACAGAATTTAATTTTTACGAATATTAAATTTACGAATAACAAAATTTAATTTTTACGAATATTAAATTTACGAATAATAAAATTTAATTTTTACGATTATTAAATTTACGAATAAAAAAATTCAATTTTTACGAATATTAAATTTACGAATAACAAAATTTAACTTTTACGAATATTAAATTTTGAGGTCAGTTATTTTCGTTTGAAAGATTTCAATAGTTATTGGTGCGTAATATTAATTATGATTATGAATATCAACACCTATATCAAAGTACATTAATTTCTATGGAAGATAGGTACAAGCAGCTCGTTAGGTATGCACCATATCTAAGTATAATTTTAAGTACCATTATCTGTGCTCGGAACATTTGTTTGCATTGGGGACAGAAACACGTACCTCGTTAAGTACGCGCTGTATCTAACCATCATTTTTAGTACACCTGGCAACATATCCTTACATTTTGTATCTGATATATATAACACGCGCTTAAAACGAACGTCACATCTCTTTAATTTTACGACATCGTGTAGTCTTCCATTAAATTGTGTTTCTCTTTCTCGATAAACCAAACCAGAATTCTTATAAACCATCTTAAATTCAATGTGTTTGCTTGATTTCTTTCTTTCTGTTACAGTTTATTAATACATTCAATTTTCAATGTATCAAGATACGAAACTTCCTCTTTCGATTCATTCCTAAAATTATTGATACCGTTTAATTATAATATCGCATTATACATAGTTAATTTCAAAGAAAAGAGGATGTAATTCAAACGAATAGGAGTTCTAAATTTAAATTAACCCGAGCTAATTTCATTCAACGAGACGTTTATGATAGTATCAACATATTTATTAGGATTACGAGTTGCGATAAAAAATAAAATCAAATATTTTATACGAAATAAAAAACAACACGTAACTTCAAATCTGTCCTAAGAAACTCTGCTCGGTCTATAGAATTTTACACAAAATTCAATTGACAATTAGACTTCCAAAAATATTTATAAATTTTCTAAAATACCCTATCATACAATTAACTCGATACAAAATAGAAAACAACGTGTAAACTTAACCTTCTATAGCTTGAATTTTGAAATAGATACATTAGTTTGTAACTTTTAAACCACACGGTCCCATAGAGGGTTAAATCAATCATAACAAATTATTCAATCTATAGGATTTTCCACGAAATTCAATTGACAATTAAACTTCCAAAACTATCCATAAATTTTCTGAAATACCCCATCATACAATTAATTTCATACAAAATAGATAACAACGTGTAAACTTAAATCAATCTCGACAAACTGCTCAATCCATAGAATGTTCCACGAAATTCAATTGACAAATTAGACTTCCAAAACTATCCATAAATTTTCTAAAATACCCCTCATACAATTAACATGATACAATATAGAAAACAACGTGCAAAGTTAAATGAGCCCTAAGAAACTCCGATCGGTTCGTACAATTTTCCACAACGTTCGATCAAAAATCAGCCCTTCGGATCTAGGTACGATGAACCTTAGCGCGATGACCGACATTATACAAACGGGCCCGGGCTCGTAAACGCATCGAGCTTTGTCACAGACAGAGAGACGCGGCCGTACACAATCACCGAACGCATTCCACACGTGGCAATGACTGCACGTACACGTGCGTTTGTACATAATGGTACATACATTACCGATACGCGCCTATTATAACCGTTACAATGTCGTCCGCGCTCAAGACCGAAGTGCCACTAAATAATCGCCGTCCTACGTGCCATTCTCCGAGAGATCCTCCGCTCGGATAGAGAAACTAGTTCTGCGGACCGGCCAAGGCCTAGATCACTGCGGTCGATGCCAGGGTGATTCTTAACACATGCTTGTCCGAGTCCAAGTCCGTGAAAGCAACGACAAAAAGGGAGTTTGTACTTGTTCGAGATAAAGAACACGATACTTTTCTTCTTCTTCTTCTTTTTTTTAACATTACCTCTGAGTTAGATTTCAAAGATGAGTTTCTGTGAATAGAACGTGGGTATTCCAGGATACAGGTTAAAGTATGAGGACATTGAAGTTTCTTGGTTTCGTGATAATTTCAGTGTAATTGACTATTGAATGGAGTGACATTTATACGCTGTGTAAACTGTAGAAAGGTATGATCGTTTCCCAGTGGACGAAAGTAGGTTCTGTATAGAAGTGTCGCATCAAGTTGGTGAAAAATAGAGAAATTTACTAAATAGTAGATTTAAATTGATGAGATACATGGATATATTCGAAGAAGTGTGTCGCAAATATCCAAGCTTCGTACGATGTCGTTCAAGCATGATGAGATAAAACGATACCGAGGAAATTGTACGTGTTGAGAATATTTATCGACGGACAAGTGTTTCATTTATCTTCATTATACAATCTTTTTTTTTTTATTTTATTTTATTTTATTTTATTTTTTTTTTTCTGCGATCGTCGTGTTTTCTCGTTCGATGCAGTTAGACACTTTTACGATCGATCGATCTGTCGCGATGCATCGGAGACGATCGTGCGTAGCGCGTCCATTTCAGTATGAATCAGATTTCCAATCAATGAATATCCGTGCTCGATTTTCTTCGTTTGTAAACGGTCCACTTTGTTACGCCGAACAGCGACAGATTCGATAAAACGCGATTGATCGTCTGGTAATACCGTTATCGAGAAACGTTTGCACATAATAAATTTCTCGGACATTTAGAGATATTTTTAACATGAGTTTTCGATACAAAAATAATACAGGATAATCTCTTTATTTCAACATAAAAGTAGAACATTCGTTTCGAGAAACTTCTATTTTTTTTATGCATAATACTTATAGCGAGTACAATAGAGTAATCGAATTAAGAAAAATCACGAAATGAATTCCTTTTTGTTTGTAAAGTTGTCGATGGTTTAGGTATTAGAAAACAGCAGCTGCTTTTACGTGTATCTAACAGATTATCCTCTGTGATTTACGTATAAGAGTAGGCGAATGTATTTTATGCACCGCATAATACTCCGTGGAATAGAAACCAGTTTTGTAGAAAAGAAATATCGTATACTATGAATTGTAGGTCAGTCTTTTCTCTGTAATGATAATTCGAGGAAGAGACACGGTGGTTAAGCTAATTTTTATAATTCCTTAAATTGAAGTGTTATGCTAATAGAAAGAAACTATTAATGAAAATAATTTTCATTCATCTTCTAGCGTTAAAACTTAAACGAGAAAATGCGTTATAAATGTTTAAATAAACATAAAACGTTAAGGATAAATATGTGTATAAACGTAGTTGGGTCAAAGGATGGGAAAAAGTATACGTTATACAGCGTGGAATAAAAATTGGGTATCCGACGTCTGACTAGTGGTTGACATATACTACTGGAGAACGCAGCGCACGATTATTTCTTGAGATTAACTAGCACCGGGACTGGTAAGGTTACATAAAATGATCAATTATATAAAAATAATATTCTACGCGCATCGTGTGTTTAATTAACAATAATTTGTTACAAAATAATATCCGTTCTTCAATTTTTTCGTTCGATAAGAAGAAATATTACCGTTTTAAAATTAACAGAAAGGGATAGATTAGCACTTAATTCACACAACATTCGTTCCGCTTAGAAATATTTACAAATAATCGTTGTAACGCAAAAATCTTAATCAATGAACAACAAATTACAGTTGATAAAAAGAAATACAAGTAAAAAGTTGAAGATATGTAAAAGAGACCAAGAAACAGGTAATGATAGAAGTTTTATTGCTCCAAACATGCCGATCGATACCGATGCTTGGCGTGCAAAAAATCCGCGGTAAAGTCGAACATGAGACGGAAGGTCGCCGATAAAACTACACCTACGTCCACCGATCTAACGGCACCGGATCATCCGCATATCAAACACTATCAAGAATATCAGTCGCCACGGCTGGTTCACCTACTTTCAATATCTGTCTCTCGTTTTACGACACGATACCGATTAGCTCAACCACGCGCGAGCGATTTTTCTCCGATCGACGCGTTTACTTGATCTATCGGGATCAAGTATCGATCCTTCGCTGATCCTGATATCACTCCATTGACTCGGATCTGCAACAACGATTATTGCAAACGGCTATCGCAATCGTTATCCGTTGATTCCTTGTTTTGTTGACGGACGATAGTGTGCCATAAATTTGCCGTTGCGTAAGAGATCAATAAGAATCAATGAGAATCGTGTCGGCAATTATGGTAATGGTTCGGTATAAAACGATTCGAGGTGAAATTAGCGATTATAATAGGCGTCTTTAATTTTTAATTCCAAACCTAACCCGAAACGAAACAACGAGCGATGATGGACACGGCGATAAAAGGGGATAAAAGTAAAAGGAGAAAAATGTTTTCAGTTCAAGATCTTTATGATCTTCGAATACCAATGATCATAAAACACGCGTTCTCCTTGTTCGTTATCGATAATGTCGTTTTGTTAAGTGCATCTTGGATGCACAGAGGGATAAGTGTAGACATCACCCGTATACTTCCGTAAAATAACGATCATTGCCCGCCACCTTATGACGACCAGAACCGAGTCCTGCAACCAGTTTCGAGATACACATCGGTCCTGTACGCGATCGTTTGAGAGACGTTAACCAAGTGTTGGAATCGAGTTCCGAGTATCCAGGATACAGATTGAGTCGTCGTAAAAATCACATCGAAATTATTCCACGCGCTATTCGGCTGCGAGCGGTTAGATAAAGCTGTATCGATGCTTCTTTATCGTAGTGTCTTCATTCAGGAATTACCGGCCGTGCAATCGGTGTCAAACGTTACGGCGCCTTGGATAGTTCTATTCTAAAACGGTCGCGTAATAAAATTCCTCTTGATAAAACGGGACTTGGAATTATGTTAGCCTGTATCGAGTATGTTATCGTTAACCTCTTTAACAGTGAATAATAATAGCGATAATATATTTGCGATATTAAAAATTATTCAGAGGCGAATATCAATTGTTTGCGAGCAACGTAATCTGTTTCTTTTGATTGGTGAATTTCTTTTCTTATTATTAAAAATATAATTAGCTTCGTGGCTATAAATTCATATGTACAATTTTTTTAAAGAACACGCTCTTATGATTCATTTATTTTATTTTTTATTTTTATACCTGCTTGATTATTAAATTGCAATTCGACATATACTGTCGACTGCAATTCGATATTTCACTTTAAAATTTGTTTCTGAACTTACAATGGCTGCAAACTATATTTTGAAATGCGAGATTTTTTGTATCAAATTCTATGTTTCCTTTCTACTGCTCCAAATTTTTGTAGTCACATAAAAGTACAAACGATTAAAGAGAAAATTAGATACAAGTAGACCTAATTAATCAGTCCGTAAGTACTAAAATAAATTTCAATGCTATGAAAATTTATCGTAGCCAGTTATATAAATTATTTTATTGTTTCGATGAATAGAACACAAATTCAAAGTTTGCTTCAACATTTTCGATATATCTTCTATAATAATTCCTAAAATTCGTTTCTCTTTAATCATCGACACCACAATCGGAGTGTGCGGTACACCCTGACACGTGACCGCAACATTGAAACCGCAGGTATTTTCGTGCGAGACTTAACCCGAGTTATGACGTCCATACGCACTTTAATTCCCTCGAATGTAGGCGGACCGGCGCGCCGGCTCGATAATACCAGATGGCTAGCTGGACCATGAAATCTTCCGGGAGTATGTACGCGGGTTTAATTTGCACAATCAGTTACCTAACAATTCATGGCAAGTGTTTTAATGTCGGTGATCCGTAATCGTATTGTGCCCGATACTTCCTCATGCACTCCGAGTGGCAAGGTTATTGCAGATGAAATAAACAGGCCACGATAACGTTTTACGATGCAACGGCATTTGCAAGCTGAAGATCGCGAAAGTAGATTGAGCCATAGGTCTTCGCGAGACCTTGCAATATATTTAACTAGGTCCGTATATCATTTGAAGCATCTATCGAAAGCCTTTCAACCGTTTCTTGGTACTGTCGTAAAATTGAAATTCCTTTTATTTGACAATTTCACAAAATTCATATGGTAACCCATTCCAAGCATTCCGATCATGTTTCGATGTTATTCAACATTAGATTAATTTTTGACGTACAGAATATTAATATTATTAATTTTAATATAAAATTAATCTTTGGTCTACCGAATATTGATATCATCGATTTTATATTAATATTCTAAGATAATGAAGCTTGTATTAGAATAGTTTTATATTAATATTATTAATTTTAATATAAAATTAATCTTTGGTCTACCGAATATTCATATCATCGATTTTATATTAATATTCTAAGATAATGAAGCTTGTATTAAAATAGTATTATATCAATATTATTAATTTTAATTTAAAATTAATTTTTGATCTATCGAATACTAATATCATCGATTTTATATTAATATTCCAAGAAAATAAAGCTTATATTAGAATAGTTTTATATTAATATTATTAATTTTAATATAAAATTAATCTTTAGTCTACCGAATATTGATATCATCGATTTTATATTAATATTCTAAGATAATGAAACTTGTATTAAAATAGCATTATATCAATATTAATAATTTTAATATAAAATTAATTTTCCATCTACCGAATACCATCATCAATTTTATATTAATATTCCAAAAAAACGAAGCTTGTAATAAAATAATTTTCCAATTGTTATTTAACTACAACTTTGATATTTAATATTTCGCACTTAATCTACACGTTAATAATTTAGATCTCTAAAGATTAAGAAATTGAATTAAAATTCGCGATTATTCAATATCAATGAAAGTTAAGAAACTAACAGTAATGATAGATCAAGACATCACTGTTTCCGCGTCCATCATTGTTCACTGTTCCCATCAACGTGAAAGTGAAAAATTTCAAGGTATACGTTCAACCCTTCGGTAGCTGATTAAAGTCATTGCAAGTCTTGTTGCACGTAGAACTGCTGTTGCTCGTCGTGTTCGAGTGAAACGCGAAGCGTCTCGATAATAGGGACTCGATGCAGGATGTATCGAGTATCTCCGTGCGTCTTGTGCAGGTATTTTAAGATCGGTACACGATCGGGTGGGGCCGCCTCTGCATTCCGATATCGTCTTATCGTTGGACAGTGATTACTCTGTGACTGTGGCAAGATTAACGACGGAGACCTTTCCAAGCATCTAAGAAGGATTTAAGAATGGATACGTATCAGGATAGTTGGTCGTACGCACGTGCGTACCTCGAAATTGCTACCAACCCTTCTTCCATTCGAAAACTTATAACAGCTTAATATAACGTGATCTATCGCGATTCAAAGTTGTATAACCGTATAACACAATTTTCTACGATCGTTTTAATAAATTGCATTGAAATTGATAAGAAACATACGATGCTTACGGTACCCATGTTACCAGTCATAGATAAATGAAAATAAACGCGCATCGTAGCTTTTTCATTTATCTATAAATTTTTCTAACCATATATTTTATACGTTCTCGACGGACAGCAATAAATCTAGTATCACTGCCGATAAAGATGATGCAGCCCAAGTGACACAGATACGAATTTCAATGGTATAAATTATGTTTCATTACGATTATTCTAAAAGGAGCTCGTCTAAGTGTATTTATCATATCGAATGAACGAAAAGGCGGGCTATTAATTCTGCCTATCTTCGCTAATGACAGAGAAGTGCACCCGTTAAAAAAGAAAGAAAGAAAAAAAAAAGAAAGAAGCACCAACGCGAAACACGATAGAAGTGTCAGTTACATTTATTTTTCGCTTACTCCACGTCTGAATCTGGTTTAAAGCATCATTAATTAACGATGACGTAACGTGACCCGTTCACACATTGCTTCCGGATTTCAGGCTGACTCATGTGCGACCGTATATAAACGTGCCACTCCGTATCAAGTAAAAGTATTATCATAATGAATTCTTAAACCTTTATAAAGTCAATTAACTCCAACATAAATGACTCGTGTAATCTGCAAACATTGAGGTTTCACTTTTTATTTTGCATCGCGTATATCTCGTTCTGTCTTCAATAAATACAATTCTAACTCGAATTGTCTTTATCCGTACCCTATTGTAAATATAATTAACAAAATTGGTTAATTCTCTACGATTAAAGTATATTTCTACCGACGAAAATTCAATAATAAATATTTGAAAAATTGCACGATGCGAGAGAGACAAATCGTTAACCATATATTTTTCATAAAATCACGGAAAATATTAAATGCAACTTAAAAAATTTATATAATTTCTATGAGAAATTTCTGTTGGAAATATTGGTTCCAGAATATCTGTATACTTTAATCTTCAATATTTACACAGCACGAACACACGTTTTAACACTAAAACCAAACTGTAATTTTTCATACAAATTATACAAATTTACAACGACTCAGGAAATTTTTCCTAATTTTCCGTGAAAAATATAAGCAAAGATTTCTTCTCCTTGCGTTATATATTTTTTTAAAATACCTATCATTTTTTTCTGTGCGTGCAAATAGGTCTTCTTTAATCGTCGGTAGGTTTAACGTCAATAGCTCAGCGGTTCGCACAAGAAGAAGGATAGGATAACAGCGTCCTCGCCTCGCGGTTACAAACAAGAAAACAGGCGTGATGTAAATAGTTCAACTTCTCGAACCAAACATGTCACAGGATTACAATACAATATAAATACTTTTAACATGAATTCCAACAATTGCGAACGGATCGTTCGACTTCGGCTTCGGTAGTTTTAGCGTTAATTTATCTTTGCTTTGCGAATATATCCATAGTTGAAATTCCAATATCGAACTTCTGCCTGGAGTACAAACTGTAAATCGTTCTTAAACAAAGAGGATCTATCGACAACCCTGAAGATTGCATTACGTGTACGTATTACCGTACGTGATACGCTATCGTCCACGGTTCTCCGGTTTATTATTGCGGTTAGGCTCACCCTGCTTCCGCGGCCCTATAAGCATCGCGAACTCTTGCGTTATTGTAGCATCCGCATTATTGGCACGTAAATGCACGCTACATGCCCGCCCACGCGACCAGGAAACGATCGTTCGTTCAGCTCCACGCTCCATTCCGCATTGTTTATCAATTATTATAACGTACACGGCCGCTCCTGTCATATACAGGATACTGTCAGATTATGGCAGCAGGTTATAGAAACTCTCGCAGTCTCGTTGCGCTTATCTTCCGAAAGATTAGGACACAATGATTGCTATCTGGAACCATCTGTACCGTACAACCTACCGTCGATCATTGTACTTTTTATCCAAGATTTATCGTACGGTTATAACATTTACAACGCATTCCTCTATCGTGGATAAATGGTAATTGAAATGCAAAATGCGTGGTTATAATATTTGAAATATATTTTTCCTTCGTAGATGAATGGCGATTGAAATGCAAAATGCATGGTTACAATGTTCGAAATATATTTTTCCTTTGTAGATAAATGGTGATTGAAATGCAAAGCGTGTAACAGAGGAAGCTGGAGAATGTGTATGTATAGGTGTGGTTACATTTTCGCGTGTTCGTCTAGTATTAATTTTCAAGTTTCTAATGTTTTTATAATTTGTAAAAATGGTAGATATGATTTGAAAGGGAAATTAAATACGGTACGCAACGATAAGAAAATAGATGGTAATCGGTCTGGTTGAATATGGAATAGCTTAACGAAACATTAATTCCAATTGGTCGTGCAATTACGATAACCACGTGTTCCATAATTGTTATCAAATAATTATGTAGATTACCGGGATTTATCGTTGCATTAAGGTATAAAGTTACGTTTCCATCGTGATTTGTAATACCTAATCTTTTGTTCCGCGAATCATCGGCGCCGCTCCAGGTATTAGAATCGACGCTCCGCAAACGTGGCGCCCACGTGGCGTCCGCGCATCGCGATGAAATATTCATTTCGCTGCTTGTTCGACCGTGCTCGCGCTAACAAGGCGCTCGTTAAGCTATCGTCACCACGGCCAGGAATTCTGGCGGGTGTATCGTGATTAGAGCTCCTACTCTTCCAAGCATTCACGGCATTCGGATATTCTAATAATATTCGCGCGGCTTTAGTTAACGTCTTAATTGCGAACACGTGAAACCCGGTCCACTTCGATATATAAAATGATACCATCATCCGTGATACCTTTCCTTCTAATAAGA
>SMSQ01004131.1:32099-42445 GCA_019453375.1 Ctenoplectra terminalis | reverse complement strand
TGTTTATGTTTACAGTTCTCGCTGCTTCGTGAAATTAGTAAAGCTATGGAAATCTGATAGCTTGACTCTACAAGAATAATCACGACCAAGATGAAAATAAATATGCGTCATTCCGATCTTTCGTTAATACGTAATAAAATTAGAAAACGTTTAATGACTCCAAATTATTCCTATGAAATTATTAAGGATTTTACTTTGAAATAATTTTGGATCAAAGGAATGAACTATTTAATATTTGTAAAACAAAGAAGCAATATTTCTAATTTTTTTCTTTTCATCTTAGTATTTTCGATAAAATATGAAATTATTAATTCAGTTATATTACGTTATTATTGTAAACATATTATATATCACGTATTATCAAGAATTTAGTAAAAAAAAAATGTAATAAAAAGATATACCATACATCCATCTTCCATAAAGTTAATTTCACGTTATCAATCTCCCAAAAGATTCTTTAATTTCATTAGTAAGCGTGGTGTTAAAAGCTCGGCCTTCTATTTATCGAACAAATTATCTGTAACAAATAAAAATCACAAATTTAAAACAAATCGGTCTAAATAAAACCGATTTGTATCCCAACCCAATCTAAATCGCGTTATAAACTCTCAATATCTGTTTCACGAACTGAAGATATCGAATAATGGTTATCAATCGAATCGACAACGATAGAAAACACCGAAATTATTTAATTTATTCTCGCGATGTTCGATAGGTTATTAATTAGAAACGTAACAACGCAGATAATATTATACGGCGTATAATAAATGTCGAAATTATACCGGTAGAGTCAGGTTATGTAAGGTTACGTACCTCGATCCGAAAAGCGCGCCTTATCCCCACGCCACGACGTCGCAGAGACGAATGACGCCACGCGACCGAAGCTTGACTGGCGCAGTGGGGAGCATCGCTCGGGCCTAGGAGTTGCGCGCGCAGATTCGAGAAGCTTTTCGCGGCAAATTTTTTTCGAACGCCGTCGAACTCGGAATGGACAAAACATTTTCAATGTTTTAATTTTAGTTAGATAGAATATATATTTTTATTTATACGAGTCGAAAGTTACAAGAATCGCTTTCGCTTGGAAATTAAAACATAATGTGAATGTTTCGTTGATAGTTTGAAATAAAATTTATTATATCGTTAAATTGTGTTACTATGTATTTCATTGTTGGTAAAATTTATTATTAAAAAATTATGTATATCATTGTTGGTCAAATTGATTGGTTCATTTTAGTCGTATCTTGTGCGAATGTATTTATCGTAGTAAATGTTATTTCAATCATTTGTATGATTGTTAACAATGAATTATGAAGAGTGTTACTTATCTGAATACTAAAATATAATAATTAATTGTAGGAAATGTATAAATTATTCGATCAAATGTATACCCAAGTTTAGACAAAATATTGTTCCTAAAACTGGCAAATAATTAATTATTGTGAGAAAAAAAATGTTTCTAAAATCTATACTTGAAACATCGCATAAGACCATACTTTGCAATAATACATAAGAATTCCATAAATTGATTGTATAAAGTAAATAATTAATTACTGTTCCTTCGCGATTTTGTTAGCTACAAAGCTGGCATTTTTTATGTTGGAGAATATACGTATCCTTTTTTAATCATTTACTTTCTTCGTCTAAAAGACTTCTACTGCGATTCTATGCTCCTGTTATCCTCAGAGAAATATAACAAGAGCAGAAAACTAAACTCACCGCTTCAACTCATAGAGGGCATAACCACAGACGAGGTACAGGATAGACCTAACCACAGACGAGCGAGTCTGTGACCTGTGCTGTGACCTAACATCTTATGGGACTTCGTGTCACAGGTTCTGAAATACCGATTGTGTAAAAAATCAGACGTTTTGTTATGCCCTCTACGATTTGGAGCGGCGAGTTTGGGAATTATATACAATTTAACCACCGAAGTTGATAAAGTTAACAGATGTAAAAAGATTCTCCCTTGTTACGTCTTTATACAGGGTGCGCGTAGTAACTCTGAACAGTCCTTTACTTCTTAACATATTGCGGTGGAACAAAATTTTTAATCAAAAATGCACGATACAAGAGCACACACCCTATTATGAAAATAAACTCGAAATAGAAAGAAGGCAGTTCGAAAGGATTAAATAGGAACGCATAAATAATGGTTCAATAACGTTAAGCAATATTAATAATAATATCTGAAGACCAGATGAGCGGAGCAGTGTATTGTCGAATTTAAAACATTGTACCTTCTATAAGAACATGGAAAAAATGGATGGTTCTATATAAAAAACCTTGACAATTATGGAATCACAAAATAAAACAAAGTTCGTAAAAAGATTTTCTTCTCTCGTTAGATGTTCCCTTTAAAGTAACGTAACTTCGTCCCAGAGTATTTTCATACAACCATAAGTAATAGAGATATTTAAGTATGTTTACTTGAACGTCCCACCCTGTACATGCCAGGCTATTTTAATTTACGTAATTTCATAGCTACGTTTAGTTTTAATTCTAACCACTATTAATGCTGTAATCTTATTCTATGCTGAATCGGTAACATTGAGAGTGACTTTAAAATGGTAAGGGGGCACGCGTGCCCCCGAGACCCTGGACAAAAAAAAGCATTGGATGTTAGGTCTATTCTGTATCTCGTCTGTGGCATAACGAAACGTTTGATTTTTTACACGGTCGGTATTTCAGAACATGGGACACGAAGTCCCGTAAGATGATAGGTCTATTCTGTACCTTGTCTGTGCCGATATTTTTTGTCCGTTACGTTTTCTCACCAAAAATAATTTTTGAATTAGATTTTTGTTTGACAGTTGTACGTATTGTTTAAATAAACGTAATGCTGTGTGCAATATGAATTATCGTAGAAATAAAGAAATACAGCTACAAAAAATATAATACAAAATGCATATTTCTGTTAAAAAGCATTGATATGGTGTTTGAATCACAAGATTAAAATTGTTTACTAATAAAATACAGATATCTTCATGCCATATTTTATTTCGCACACAATTTCTATATTTGTAGCTAGAGTTCAATCAAAATTATATTTTTTATGGTACACCATATAAACGCCATTATCCGCTAGAATATAAATTGTTGGATGGCTAATATTAGAATAATTTCCAAGCAGGACTTTTGCACATCAAACCATTTCACATAGAACCGGTGCTACACATTTGTTTAGTGTGGAACGATTTTATGAGATCTAGTGTACACTTTTATATGTAGGTTATGCAATTTGTCGCTTACTATATCCCACGATGACAACAATGGTGATCAAAATATTATAAAAACGGATTTGCTTCATCGAACATACGTATGCAATTATACACAGTTCATGCAAAGCGTTTCATATGTAAGTTTTGAAAAGTGTACTAATCGTGAATTGTTTATTAATTATGTTTTCAATTTTTTGTTAATTAATGCTCGTACAACATAAAGATAATGCTGTATATCATCAAATTATCTTTTGTTTCGCATATCTGTTACAAGTTTAATCTATGTAAACCATAAAACAGGTTTCGTACACTTTTACATATTGAGGATAAGTATGTTTATATAACGCAAGTAAAATGCAATGTGATCGTAAAAACATTTAATTAAACATTTAAGTTTTTACGTTCCAGATAAGATAATAGACGATAGCAGATTTTTTGAACAGTGCAGTTGCACGTCTAGATAAACTACAAGATTCATGGTTGTAGTTTAGCTTGCTTACGCGCCGCGAATTCGTGACACGAGCGTGACGAACGCGGAGTGAGTGCGTACTGAAAATAAACAGAGAGTAGTGGTGTGGTGACAAGAGCGCGGGTCGAACGATGGCTTCGCCGAACAAGAAAGCCAAGGAATTAGAAGATCCAGGTTCGGGCGAGGGTGTTGAATCACGAGATTATGACATTGAAATACAAAAGACACTCGAAGAGATTGACGGGTGTCAGAATCAAATCGATGGCCTCAATGAGAAGGCCAGCGATGAAATCCTCGAAGTCGAAAAGAAGTATAATAAGTTGCGTAAGCCCTATTTCCAGAAACGGAACGACATTATTAAGAGGATACCCAATTTTTGGGTTACTGCTGTATCCTTTTGCACGATGACATTACGTTTTCGCTAATAATAGTTACTGATATATCTTTGACGTTTCTCGGCAATGCCGGCGTCCACCGGCGCTAGTCGCCATCTTGCCTACTTGTATACGTATATAAGCATGTATAACTACATGCGGTCACGCAGAATGTAATACAAATTTATTTTCATTATTAGTTTTCAACAAAATCATTCTTCCAATATGATAATTTATTATGTTTTATATATACATTTAACTATTCCTTTATGATACATTCTTGTTGTGCATCACAATTTACGGTATAGATTACTTGAATAATATAAATATTTTTCCTTTCCATAGTATTATCGCCTTTGCTTATGGGTTTTATTTATTGAATAATTGCTCTTCGTATTCTCTTATTTATATTACTTATTATTCTTAGTTTGTATATAGTTGTATTTAATTTGTATTCAACATTAAAACAAATATAAAATTTATTGCTTCTATTTTGAGAGATATAAGTAGAAAATATGTTGTACTAGTAGTACATGTACTAATATAATGTAGTACAAATGCTGAGTATGATAAATTGTAATATTTAAAAATGTAAAAATAAAAGGACGAAACATTTGTTTGGTACGAGTTGAATTGTATTGGTGGGAAAATTTGTAAGGCAATACTATGACATATAGCTGCCTTTTATAAATGATGTTAATATAATCATGTTTTTGTATGTTAAATATTACAGTTTGTCATTAAATATAATGTATAACTTTTTAAATAGATATTACAACAGGTTATGTAAATTTCCTTAATACATATGTAGTTTGTAAACAATAAAGAAATAGCAGAAATATTGGAAGAAGATGAAGAAGATGCGCTTCGATTTTTAAATAAATTAGAAGTCGAAGAATTTGAAGATATTAAATCTGGTTATAGAATTAATTTTCATTTTGATGAAAATCCATACTTTGAAAATGATGTTCTCACAAAGGAATTTCATCTAGGTTCTTCTGGTGAGCACATTTCTAAAGCTAAAATATTTATAACTAATCTGTAAATTATTGTTTAAAATTATTTTTAATTTAATTAATGTCAATCGCATTATTTATTGTATCTAGAAGTAGAATAGAACGTCAGTTATCCAAATCAGTTGGATCTAAGATGATTCGTATAATTGAATACGTTTAGAGTTCACTTAACAAAACATATGTGTATACTTACCCAGTTTATAACTATAGGAAGTAAGTCTAAAATGAATTACCAAAGAAAATAATGAAGAAATATTGAAATACCGAAGAAACGCTTTGAATTTTGCTAAGAAAGTTTATTTATTTAAAATACATAATCTTCAGATTTTGTTTTTTTTTTAATCATTGAAAACAGTCTTTGCTTCGCAGTGCGATCACTCATTCTTTTTAGTAGCAATACATTCGCAATATTGTATTCTGACTGTTGTTCGCGTCATCGGTATTGCTAAATAATAAGTTTGTTTACTCCTCGAATTGATGGTTCGGATAATCGACGCTGTATTGTATTAATTTTTATTACGTATTTAATGAAATTTGATTTTCCAATGTAGCTTTCGAAAGTTACTAATTTGTGGAACGGTATTACATTACTTATTAAGATTTAACTAATTTAAAAAATACAGTAAATTAAAATGATATGATATGAAAAAATGTGCGTGTCTAATTACATACATATTATTTTGAATGAATTTTTATATAACTTTAGTGAAAATAATTAAAAAATAATTTCAATCTGTCATTTTATTTGATTAATATGAATAATTTTTAAAGAATTGGCAAGTGAAGATTAAACTCTTTATTGAATAATCGTAGTTTTGATGTATCTCCTGCTTTTTTTGCAGGAGATCCAGCATCTCAAAGCACACCTATACGTTGGAAAGAAGGCGCAGATTTAACGAAAAGAGCAAAAACCAAAGCCCCATTAAAAGGTCGTAAAAGGCCATTAAAACACAGATCATTTTTTGACTGGTTTACGGATCATGGAGATCCAAGTTCAGATGAAATAGCAGAGTTAATTAAAGATGATATGTGGCCTAATCCATTACAGGTAAAATTGTTTATACTATGCCTGAATAAAAAAAAATTATCAAATGTTTGTGTATTTGTGCAATATTGATAAAATTAATTATCAGTACCAAATGCATCAAAATGTATGTATTAAAATGCTAGTAGCATTTAATTCGTGTACAGTTATAAAATTTTCTTCTATAACCTTTTATAAAGTATATATATATATTTTTTTACTATTTGTATTCTATTATCTGTGTTAAAAATTATTTCTTTTCAGTATTATTTAGCACCAGATATGGATGTCGAAAACGGTATTGAAGGAGATGGTGAAGATTGCGATACAGAAGAAGAGGAGGAAGAAGAAGATGGTGGTGCAGATGATGGTGATGAGGCAGGTGAAGGTGAAGAAGGAGATGATAGTATAGTTGTTGTCGAAGATGATGTGGATGAAGACGAAGAGGAAGAAGAGGCTGTGAACGATGAAGATGATGGGGTAAACGAAGAGGATGATTTACTGGTAGACGATGAAGTGGATCGTGAAGGTACAAATGATTTTTCTGCAACGTTCTTATTGCGTTGTATTAAATTCGTTACACACCATTTTCTAATGCTTAATATGTTTCGAATGTAACGTTTGTGTTACAGATGGCGAGGGAGAAGAACCAGAATAGAATTTAAAGTTGGTTTTTCACAACATTGGTTACAGTCATAGACATTGAGAAAGGATCGCTGAAAATACACATCAGATTGATTGAAAATAGATAAAGTTTGCAGGACTGAAAATATTGAGCCATATGAATAAATCTCAGGACAACTTTGGGAAAATAACGTAGGAAACAGAATTTAGCAGACCTAATCTTTTTCGGCACAGAAGGAAATTGTGTGTATAAAAGTACAATATTTGTTTTGTTGTGCCGAAACAAAGAGAAAGAAGGTCTGAGATAAATTAGATAAGTTTCACATTGCACTTTGTTCTAAAACTGTGCCGGAATACAGTACGAATTCCTTAGTTATATTCATATGGCCTAGTCATTCTCTATATAGTAAGTATACGATGAAGAACACCTGCTCAGCTTTATCGTGTTACAATTACATTAAGAAGAAAATAAATTATAAGGTATGGCGAGATAGTGGACAGGTGTTCTTTTCGTCTTGTTTTGTCACGAAAATCTATTCCATTGCATTACTTCCGGAACGAGGAGTTTAAGGTATTTTTGAGAGTGACAGTATGGTAATTATATGTTCAGATATGCTGTATTTGATTTTTGTCTTGGAGAGACTTAATTTTATGAAATAATGAAACGGTATAGTTCATAAATGTGAAAAAAGTGAAGATAATTTTATTTCATTTTTTTCTTTTTTCAGTAATTTAATTTATATGCCAATTGAAGACATATCGCAAACATAATAATATGTATAAAAGTATATCGAATATAAACATAATTCATGTTTTTTTACAACAGCTTTATTACGGTTCTGTTATTTACACAATGTGACATCACAGATTTGTACTTGTATTCACTCTTTGAAAGTATAAAACGCTTTTATAAAATCATTTTTCGTTGCATATTTTTTTAATGACACTTATATATGTTTTTTATTTTATGATAACAGTATACCAACATCCTGTATAAAGTTTAATACGTTTGCTATTTTACTATGTTTAACATGTGTTTAATATTATTAGTTGAACTCATATTTTTAATTCAATTAAATTTCCACATATTTTGTATTCAGATAAATTGTAAAAAATATAATTCTTTTTTCTTTTTTTTTTTTTTTTTTAAATGTACAATATAGTGATGCTGCATGGTATAATCAAATCTATAATATTAAGTATGTAAACATACCAAAATGCGATTTTAACTACACCGATGCAATGTGATCACTTAGTGGATATAGAAAACAAAAAGAAAAACATTGTAGCAGACATTGATTTCTGTTTTATTTGTAGAAATGTATAAATATATTTATACATTTATTTAGCTTTCACTTCTGCTGTAATGATTGGTGATCCCACTTCCATATAACTTGGTCTTCTTTCAAAGAACAAGCATATGAAAGACGAGATCCCATTTCCTGCTTTTACTATTGTTTCCCCTAGTAAAGTATAATAGGGGTCGTAATATTTGGAACCCTAAACGTCCACTACCCTAGTTTTCTATCAATTATAACATCCTGTATTTTGATCTTAGAAATATATAAATATATAAATATATAAATATTTGCATTATAATTTGCTTAATATTTTTAGTTTGAATAAGAATCAAAAACTTGTCACTCTCAAAATGAAAATCAATTCATAAAAGTCACCTCGTTCTTATTCTTCCAGATTTTACATCATAAACTTTTTACTTTCGCAAAAAGAAAATATATTGCAAGCGTTTTTCATGCGTAATTTTGACACGTACTTTTAATTCTAACGGCACCTTTATACATTACTGTTACGCGCGAAAGGTGAAGTTAGAATCAGGAGTAATCATAACTCTGTTATATCTCCCGCGATGTGCCAACAAAGAACACATTGCGATCGATTTTAGATTTCGGTGCAAATAAAGGTTCTATTAAAATGTTTGATCAGCGTTTCCTCTGGAGTCTAGGAAAAATCAAATAATTACATCGCTCAAAATAGATAACAATTACATCTGATTTAATTATTCAAAACTATCCAAGGAACATATTTTTAAATAAACCTGTTTATTAGGTCTTGGATAAAACAGTTTCGAATTAAGGAACGATCTTTCGATTAATGTGAAATTATT
This sequence comes from Ctenoplectra terminalis, assembly GCA_019453375.1. Lineage (NCBI taxonomy): Eukaryota > Metazoa > Arthropoda > Insecta > Hymenoptera > Apidae > Ctenoplectra > Ctenoplectra terminalis. The sequence goes on along the minus strand of SMSQ01004131.1, from coordinate 33,595 downwards.
ATAATATTAAAAATCTCTTAGAGTAAGATTCCTATTTTTCTACTGAATATTTAAAGGTTAGCAAAGTAAGCAATTATTTGATTCCTCCTAGAAAACGACAAGGTACGCTCATCTGCGACGTATTCTGTCATTATAATTACCAGCCACTGTCCTGATGTGAAATATTCAACATTAATGAAATTGCGTGTTAACGTCATGTATTAGTCCTGTGTCGAGTTGGCATATGGTCGCACAAAGGACACCAGTGTCCGAAATGAGTGAGCCAGAATTAGATGGAGGTATACAACAACTGAGTGTAAGAACTTTTGAAATCAATCGACGTACTCGTGTCACGCAATCATACAACAAATGAACGAAATAAAGTTGTCAGTTTGAGATAGGAATGAGTTTTTATATTTGGAACTACTTATAAATATAAATACGCAAATGTAAGACATTTTAATACGAAGAACGATTCAACATTTTACCCCAAAGTTTTACTTTATACAACATTATCTGAACAAAACACATTCGATATTGTTATATCAATTTTTAAGTACTGTCTTTGCACGAATCACCTTCCTATTTATTTTTCTTGTATAATTTTATATTTGTCCATAAAAAAAGAAAAAAAATTGCTTTCTGGAGATATTTCTTTAATTCGAATTGCCATTTTTAAGAAACATCCCTGATTTTCTTTTTCCGAGCAAAATATTATCTTAGAAATTTATGTAACTGTCTGAATCTCGAAATATTATAACAAATTTTATGTTTGCTGCTTATGTTTCTCGCTATGTTTTTTAAAATATTATAAAAACTTGAAAAATAAAAAAAAAAAATTGATATGACAAAAGAATAAAGTGAAATAGAGAAATGATCGTAAAAATGTAATGAATAGTAAATACACATAAGTATAATAATTAAGTACATGCTACTCTATTCTGTATGATATTTGTAAGATGTAAAAAATTCGTTGAAAAAAAAAAAAAAAACTTTAATGGCATAAAGTTTTATTGGTGTAAAGGGAATCAGGGATGTGAAACGAAACGACGATTATCCGAACTAATTTCGGAAATTATTCTCAATAATTGACGTCTTAAATACTCAACACGAAAATGTGAACAGGGTGTTTCATAAAAGTACAGTACGTTTGAAAAGTATTCAATTTTCCGGGCCAAAAATAAGCCGTTTCGTAGTGTTCCGGTGTGAATATTATTTATGGTTTTAGTTACTATACCCAGCAATTATTTTATATAGCAAACATAATGAAAGAGATTCATCGATTAATGCACTTTCATTACATAGATATTTACATACAAATAATATAAGTATTTATATGAAAAAATAAACCTGATGTAGTGAATAAAACAAAATACGAATATTTTTAGTAGTTGATATGTATTTGCAAATATTTTGATACATTTTCTCGATAAAATTTCAGTATGTATAATAATTTTTTGTTTTCATTATGATTTGAATTTTTTTTTTTTTTTTTTTTTTTTTTTTTTTTTTTTTTT
>SMSQ01004131.1:7255-31793 GCA_019453375.1 Ctenoplectra terminalis | reverse complement strand
TTTTTTTTTTTTTTTTTTTTTTTTTTTTATCATTTTTGTTCCATTGAGATTAATTTCGATTGTACGTTAATATTTAAGTTTTAATCACATTTTTATGTTAGAAAATATTCATTATTTTGTTACAATGATATTGTTTTGTACTTATCCATTTTTGTTTCTGCTATAATTTCGTATTGTAGGTATAACATTAACTTTGTAACACCTATAGAAAACATTACTCGTTAGGAAATGCTGTAGGAAAAATAGTTTCTACATATAAGTCATGTTTAAATGTACATAGGTATTGCGAGGTTATTATACTTTGATAATGGAATTTCTTGTTTGGATAATCGACGTTTTTTTAGCCACATGAAAACGTCTCAATTTTCAGTTAATTTTATCATTTATTTAGGTAAGTTAGGTTAAACAATTTCTTTCTAATTAATTATTGTACGTACAGTGACGAGCAAAAGTGTAAACACGCTCTGCCAATTTCATATAAAAGGCGATAATACGACTAATTTTTCAATTGATCTGTAGGGATTAGGTAATAGTAATTACAAGGTGAATCTGATTAACAAAACGTAACAGTTTATTTTCATTAATATTAACGATATACGGAATATTTTACAAAAATAGGGATTTGAAACAATGTTTACAGTTTTGCGCGTTTCGTTGGAAACGGTTAGGACAACGAATAAACGGTGGAAAAATAAAACTGTCCACAAGGATTGACCGTTGATCCTTTAACAGTCAATTGTTTTACACTATTGTTTAGTTATTTTTCAGATTACAATTTCTTTGACGCGCTTCGTCTAACACGAAGCCACTTAGTGGAGACGAAAAGAAAAATATCGTTTCTTTATCCGATAAAAGATTATCACGGCGGCAAATTGCAGAGAAATGTGCAAGAACAAAGAATATTCATGGAAGTACATCGACTACTTCGAGAAACGGTAGACGGCGAGTTATTTATGACAGAGCGGCACGTGAAATCTTATTCGGTCTGAAAGCTACGAAACGCCAAAAATCGCGGCTGAAGAAGTTGGAATCAGTACTAGTGAATGGACTGTTCGTCGCTCTTTAAAGAAAATTGGTTTAAAAGCGAGAGAAAAGAAACATAAACCAGCTCTTTAACACAAAAATATTAAATTACGAAAAAAATTTGCCAACACGTACAAAGAATGGACGACGGAAGATTGGAAAAGAGTTATATGGACTGACGAAACAAAAATTAACAGATTTGAATTCGATGGAAAATATTAGTACTGAACTTCATCCAAAAATAATAATCAAATAAATAGTATAAACACTAAAACTACCAAAGCGGTCACTGGACCTGTTCCTAATTTTTTATAAAAATTCTATAAATTTCTAATACTGCATTTTTGAGTATTTTCCGCGATTTTCTGTAAAATATATGGTTAAAGATTTGTTTCTCTTGCATTATGTATTTTTTCAAATAACTATTACCGTAATTTCTTTGCTACGAGTAGCTTTAATCGTCGGTAGTTTTAGTGTAAAACAAACTATGAAGTTCGGAGGTGGCTGAATCATGTGTTGGGGTTGCTTTGCTCATAAGTGCGTTGGTCCCTTAGTTCGAATCGAAGGTATCATGTGCAAAGAGCATTATTTAAACATTTTACAAAATAATTTACTTTCTGTTGTTAATTTTATTGAATTTGATGAACACGAAGTAGTATTTCAACAAGATGGAGACCCTAAACATACTGCTAAAATAGTAGAAACCTGGTTAACAAATAAAAAATTTTCTGGGATGAATTGGCCGGCAGAAAGTCCGGATCTAAATTCGATCGAGAACTTGTGGTCCATTCTAAAAAGAAGATTGGCAAAATATGATAATCTATCTTTTGGTGTTCATGAGTTATGGAACGGAACACAACTGGAATGGTAGAATATCGAACCAGAAATTATAAAAAATTTAATAGAAAACATACCGCGCAGACTAAAAGCATTACAAAAAAATAAAGGAAAATGAACAATATATTAATTCGAAATAATTGAAGTGCAAAACTGTAAACAACTGTAAAGATTGGTTTAAGTCGCTGTTTTTGTTCGCCTTGTAATTACTACTATCTGATACTTACCGATCAATTGAAAAATTATTCATATTATCGCCCTTTGTATAAAATTGGCAATGTGTTTACAGTTCTGCTCGTCACTGTATATAAAAGCTTGAAACACGGTTTTCAAACTGAACTGTATTTTCGATAACGCTAATTCATTTTATTTTTCTAGCAATTACATTGTGAAAAAAGAAAAAAAAATTATATTTTGCAATAGGTAGTAATTTATTATGATACCAAACTTTACCGTAATCTTTTGTCATATGGTCTGTTTCGAATATCGTTTCGTTGACCTGTACATATAAAGTAATATTTTACTGTCTATTAAATTATCGATTTCAAATAGAATCTGAAACACTAATTGAATTTATGATTGTTTTCACGATCTCAACAATAATAAATTATTTGTTTCAAACGAATGTATCGAAAATTCTGAAATAATATTTTATAAATAATTATAACAATATAGTTTTTATTATCACTGTAGCAGTACCATCGTTATTAACAATACTTTTACGTGTAATCTTTTCAGTTTAGAAATATTCATACATTTAAGATTTTAAGATAAAAGTTGATCGTTTTAATTAAAATTAACTTTGGCGAGCAATATTTTTAACAAAACGTAATTAGTAAGTATACTCTTTTTAAATATTACATTTTCAATTTATCGAAGTTACCAATTAAACGTTCTTTCCCGATAAAATGCTATTGTACAAAATATACAACAGGAGAAAAACTAAAAGTTAAACAAAATTGTATGAGATTAGCAAAAACTTGGTTTCCGATGATTAAAAGAAATTCTTTACCTTCCTCGTATTATATCATCGTTACGCCTTGTTTATCTCGAGTTTTTGGTTCCCTCTTAGGATATATATAAGTAGATCATCCACATGTTGTCATTGAAGAGGACGCAAAAAAAGCACTTCAGGTTCGACGACGATGCGTAAGCATGCAGACGGCCAATGTGGATGGCGAAATATTTGATTTTTTCACAACACGAGACACTGTGACCTGGGTATTACACGATCGCCATGGAGTTGCGCGTGTCACGGTCACCGCAACCTCACTAGCTCGGTGACGGTTCTCGGCCTACTGACTGTTACTCCTGTTGCACTTTTTTCACTTCCCTCTGCTACTAAAATTGTTCGAAATTCATCGAGGGAAACACGCGACAATTTCTTTTATTTTAACGTTCTCGATATCGTATATTTTCATAGGAGATAACGATCGAGATTTTGAGAATTGTATTCACTGTTTTTAACACGTTAAACGCCACGCCGATTTTGGTCGATTTTCCTTTAGACCGTGCGCGGTGATAATAATTGAAAAACATTTGGTCGCAAAATAGTTAAGAATTTAACACGTCAAGCGCCACGCCGGTCCCTGCGGACCGACGCTGAAATTTTCGTTTAGGCGTCGTCGGTTTCTGATAACTGGCAATATCAATTTTAAAAAATAATACCTTATAATTCATTAATGGATGCTATTAAATCGCATTAAACAAAGATACGACTTTCCTTTGCAGGCCTGTGTAATTTTCTTCTTAAATTCTTAACAATTTTGCAATCAAATATTTTTCAATTAGTATCGCACCACACAGTCTAACGGGAAGTCGACCAAAATCGGCGTGGCGCCTTACGTGTTAAGAAGAAAATTGTAGAGGACTGGAAAGGAAAGTCGTATCTTTGTTTAATGTGATTTAATAGAATTCGTTGATGAATTATAAGGTATTATTTTTTGAGATTGATACTGTCAGTTTTCGGAAATCAACGACGCCTAAACGAAAATTTAAGCGTCGGTCCACAGGGACCGGTGTGGCGCTTAACGTGTTAACCCTCTATAGCCCGAATTTTGTCTGCTTATTGTGAGAAAAAATTACGATTCATTACAGTTTTTCACTTTGATTTGAAAATATTTTAACTGATAATTACCGTAGATGGATCGTGGCGTCGCTACAGTAATACAGTAATCAAATTTAATAGCGCGGTGATAACTAAACGAAATTAATTTTTTAAAATATAGATACGTCAGTTTGTAACTTTTAAGTCAGACGATTCCATAGAGGGTTCATTTTTTTATCTTTCACCGTTCGTTGGATGAGTAAATTGATTTTACTATTATTCATTAACATTTTACTGCTCAGTAGTTTATTTAAAATAGGTTTCAACCCAAGTCGATGACTAACATATTAATATAATATGCAAATAAATTTCGTTTATATATTCGTTTTGTAAACTTTCATAATTTTCAATAAATAAAATAATAATCTTTCAAATTTTCTTATTTGTCAATGAAGATTGACGTGAAATTTAATAAAGCTGTAATAAAGCGTGTTTTTTAATGTCTCACTTTTTAATTTTCTTTCATTGTATTTAGATTCAATGAAATTTATGAAAATTTACAAAACGAATATATAAACGAAATTTATTTTTAGTTTCTTAACGTTGTCAATATTTGAACAATTATTTTCTATTTCACGTTATTATCGTATTTTAGAATTCTTTCAAATTTTCTTATTTGCCAATAAAAATTGACGTGAAATTTAATAAAGCTGTAATAAAGCGTGTTTTTTAATGTCTCTTTTTTAATTTTTTTTCATTGTATTTAGATTCAATGAAATTTATGAAAATTTACAAAACGAATATATAAATGAAATTTATTTTTAGTTTCTTAACGTTGTCAATATTTGAACAATTATTTTCTATTTCACATTATTATCGTATTTTAGAATTCTTTCAAATTTTCTTATTTGTCAATAAAAATTGACGTAAAATTTAATAAAGCTGTAATAAAGCGTGTTTTTTAATGTCTCCTTTTTAATTTTCTTTCATTATATTTAGATTTATTGAAATTTATGAAAATTTATAAAACGAATATATAAACGAAATTTATTTGCATATTATATTAATATGTTAGTCATCGACTTGGGTTGAAACCTATTTTAAATAAACTTCTGAGCAGTAAAATCTTAGTGAATAGTAGTTTTTATAATTAATTCTTTAACGTTTAATCAATTTACATTGTCAGTGTAAATTTACTTTAAAAGAAAATATCTCCAGTAAGAGAAAACAAGATAAACTCATTGTGAACGTACTTCATTTCGCTTAAACAGATATATTTTTGAAATAAATAATAAATCAGAGACATTAATAAATTTTATAATTAAAATACAATTAAATGCAACCATTTTCTACGTTCAATTGGTGGTTCATAATTTTATTTTAATTATATTTACATTAGATAAACTTGAATAAATAGTTTACAGCTTCAAATTTAAGTTTGGTTAAATAGTTGGCGAAGGTAATAAATGGTACGATAAAACACGATATTGTAATATATTTTTCGCCTCGTTATAAATAATTTTTATTCAATTTAAAAATCGATTCGGNACAACTAAAATAACTGTAAATAAATAATAACAACTAAAGTAACCATAAATAAATAATAATAACTAAAGTAACTATAAATAAATAAATAATCGAAGAAATCATAAAGTAACATACATATCGTGAGTAACACTGCGTAGATTATGATGTACGAAGATAAAACGATAAAAAAATAAGAGGAAAAAATCCAAGGACCCTATCAGGGTTAAACTTGAAGCAGGTTTCGGATTAGTGCCATCGCTAACGATGAGATCGTTCTAATATCTATGCGCGCGCACGCCGAAGAGAGACAGAGCGTAAGGGGAAAAAGGAAACGAGCCTTAAGATGAAGAAGGATAATTCGAGAAATGAGATGCATATAGAAAGGTGCAGAGGAGAAAACCGTGCTACCGGCAAACCGAACGTTTTAATGCATGCTGAGCGCTCGGCCGGAGCGCAGCCGACAAAAGAGAGGAACGATTCTGACCTACACGCATTTACATCGTTCGGACTGGCAGAAGTAAAGAATAAAAATTTTCTCAAAAATTGTGAGGCAAAAATTGTGATATTCGTACACGAGGCTCGAGACGTTTCGCTGGAACTTTAAGAAAGAAGATGATCCGATTCACCGATCTACGTGCGATTTTCTTCCTACTTCTGGCCATTCAGCTGGAACAATTGTCTCCTCAGAAGCGAGGTATTATTCGTATAAAAAAATTCTATTTGGTTCTCATAGTCGTGTTAATTGTTGATCATGAAATAGCGATAGTGCGAATTTTTTGTTCAAATATTAGGTTTCTCATTGTAGAGAGATGACAAATAGAATGCGCATTAGAGGAAGCGCTTTCTTAGAATTGGTAATTGAAGTTGATTCGGTAGACTTTTAAGATCATCAATTAAAAAATGTTTATGGTGGCGTTCGAAGCAACATTTAATTATGCTGTTAATTATGGAGCATGTAGTTCCGGATAAAATAGTGGTTGAATTGACAGAGTGGTTACCTGTATAATTTTTAATTCATTGTATACACAAAGAAATTATGTTTTTAACAGTTAACCAGGATAAGTTTTTAAACTTCTACTTTACTATTAAAAAGTATATTTTGCCAGCTTTAAAGCAAACATAATAATAATTATACAGGTACAGTTAATGCAACGTAAATCAGTATATAAAAAAGATGGAAAAATAGTAAATATGAATTAATTTGTATTGAACTGTAGTTGATTTATTTAATTGACTTTTTAGTACTTATTTTTAACATAAATTGTTAGAAAGATTTTTTTAATATATTTATTAGCTTCAATTGATAATTTAATAAAATACACTTTAACGTGTGTAACTTCATTATTTCGTTATTTTTGTTACAAGCTAATTTTATTTATTTATCATATTACATATTAACGTGAGTTATAATTTTATTTTTTAAAATCAAAGAACGTAAAATTTAATTTATTAACAATATTTATTTATTTATAATGTATTTATTTTATAATTTAAATAAGTTTGGACGATTTGAATATGTCATAAAAGAAGCAATTTGCTTTTTTGAACTGATATTGAAATATAATTGGTATTAAATATTGTTAATTAATAATTAATATTAATAAGTTAAGATAGTTGAAAACAGTTGCGTAATTTTCCAATGTAACAACTACACAACTTGTGCTCGTTTCACTCTTATCATTAAACAAATTACAGTTTTCCTTTGAACTACTCAACGTGTATGTCTCTACTGATTTATAGAGACTTCTGCTTAAACATTGTAACAGAATCATATTCATAGACACACAGTATATAGATATATTCATTTTAAACGAAGATAACTTGGACATTATAAAAAATAACAAAATTTAATTTCATAGCATCGCTATTCGTTTCAAAGTAGTAAATAAATTAACAAGTAACCGACAAATTAATATTGTCTTGCGTTTAAATTGTTCTTGTTTACATTTTTACTAGAATTGAATATTAAAATTCTTAACATACTTGAGCGTCAAATAAATTTGATACAAAACAAGACGCGATAATAATTATGATTGAATACGAATTAATGAAATTAAAAACGTCGAGAAATATTTTTTTGTAAAAATATAAAGAAAATTATTTGTTAATATTTCTATGATAAACTTGTATGCTATTAGATACCGGAAAAAGTTCGTGCAATTTTTTTGTTAGAGATCAATTCAAATTGAATTCCTTATAGTATTTTGCAAAGGTAATATAATAATGATGGTATCGTTAGAAAATTTAGTTCATTTAGTTAGCGTACATTATTTAAATTCTTCGTTTCTTTCAATATTCTGTTATCCATCCAAAGTTAAAGATACTATATAAGCGAATAATATTTTATGAATTTTATTTTGGAAACATAGCAGAAAATGTAGCAAAACGCATTTGTAGTATTTATTGAAATCGTTCTTTTATTAAAAAGAGAGTATACCAAAATGGTTGGAGTCCATTTCAAATTTGTAAAAATTTAAAACGATAACGAGATCAAAGTAATAGTTCATTTTTTGTAATCAAAATTCAAGATTTTTATAGTAATAGAAACATTGAAGAAGAGCTCTAGAAAATTAATAATGATTGCTTTATTGAATAAAATTACATTTCATGAAAGTTTACTGAATAAAATTACATTTCATAAAATTACATTTCATGAAAGTTCGGACTCTTTGAATTTTATACCATAAATCCGCACCAACTTTTTCCGGCACCTAATATAATACCTTGATTCGTATATTATATAGATTGAAAATTCAATGTCGTGGGAAAAATATGTAATATGATACGATTGATTAAAATTGACGAGCTCACAATTATTCATTGATTTCATGTGTTATATTGAAAAAGTTTAATTCGCGTGACTCATATAATTAGAATCGTTTAAAGGTACAATGGAATTAAATAATATGAATCAGAGTTTATTTGGGCATGCTGTGCTACGGTATATTCATGTTATATCGCATTATTATGTGTAATTATATTACTGGTTATCATTAACTAGTTAATAGAAGACGAATTGTGTGAACGATTAATATAAAAGTTATTTTATAAAACTTTAATAACTTTTAATCCACTGCACTCTTTTATCGAGTGCGACTCGACATCAATTTTTATTACAGCAACACCTATGTCGATTCACACTCAACATTTTTAACTTTAGTTTTCTTATTTGACGCGATAGTTCCTTCCCGTTAGTAACTGGATGAAAAGAAGGAAAAAACTAAATGTTTTAATGTTAGCATGGAGGAACAAAAGAATAATAACTATGCTTATAAGGAATGTTACGGTGTTGACGCATCGTTCATTTTGAAGCGGTGATATCAGCCCTGAAAGTAGGGTGTAAAAGTTGTTAAACAAATTAATTGTTTAAAAACTTTTTACACAGCTGGATTCGACATTGAAAATAAGCAAAACCGTAGATTTGAATTTTCTTTCTATCTCCAATAGTTTCCGAGATATACTGTTAACACTAGAACTTTGTAATTTCTTCTAGAAATTTTATAAATTTACAATGATGTATTTCATTTATTGAATGAGATGCAAATTGAGATGCATAAATAATATTTCATTAATTCTTGGGGATTTTCCATGAATTTTTGCACAAAATATGTAGAAAGAATTGTTACCCTTATTATAGACATTTTTTCAAACACTATAATTTTGATTTCTTTGGTACAAATAAGTCTACTTTAATCGCCGGTAGTTCTAGTGTTAAATAAGTTTTTCACCTTCTATTTTAAGGGCTGATATCGCCCCTTTAAAGTAAATAATGACCGATATAAAAAACACGTGGCTAATATTTTTTTGAGATCTATATCGTATCAAAGTTTCATCAAAATTAAGAAGCGTCAACTCCGTAACATTCCTTGTTAGTACAATATTGAGTTTTACATTTCACAATGCCTCGTAAAGGACAATGCTATTATATATAATTCCGATATTATAAAAGAAATAGAACAGGAAATAATCATACATTATAACAAATATATGGGTGGTGTTTATGTGGCGGATTAATATACAACTTATTGTTTTTTTACGACGAACTCTCAAGTGGTGGAGAAAATATTTCTTTTGGAGACTTGAAATCTCGTTAGTGAACGCGTAAATTTTGTATAAAGGAAAAACTAAAAATGAAGGAAGAAATCCTATGACCCACAAAAGATTTCGAGAAAGCATTTTGTTGAGACTTATTGATGATGTTCGAGTTCTAAACATGAAATTGAGAAGGGCTGGGACAAACGACGGAAACGATCGTTTAAATGGAAAGCCTCATTTCATTTTTTTACATCCAGAAGGAAAGCACAATTGTGCAGTTTGCTCAAACCGAAAAATACCCGGAGGAAGAAGAAAAACCATTTTTTTTTACAAAATGTGTAAAAGAAAACTAGGTTTGCATCCTGAAAATTGTTTCAAATGATATCATGGGATTTTATATGTATTTGATTTTATCATTATTTATTGAAATTGTATTATTTTTTAGCCAAAAAATTTAAAAATTCCACAGATATAAATTACAACAAAATTTGAGAGTTATATTCAATATTTATATTTATATTTATTGATTTATTTATAGTTAATACAATTAGTTACAAAAATTGTTTAAAATAAATTCTAGTCAAGGAACTGTGTTTGAAGTAAATTTTAAATAAAACATTTAAAATATTAGGGAGTTATTGGCAACAAAATTAAGAAATAATTCGGAGTTCAAAGGGTTAAGTAAAACCTGCATATAATATATTCCAAGGGGATAATAGTTAAGCGAATATTATACAAATATAAATATAAATATTAGTCGTATTAAAATATTAGAATATTATACAAAGATAAATATAAATATAAATATTAGTATAATATAAATTATACATCCATATTGCATAAAACACTAATTATCCGTACATATTAAAAAATGTAAAAATTGTTACATTAAGGAAAATGAATCACGCACGAAAACGGAGTATCAACAATTATTAAGAATCATCTGTCTACAGCTGTTCCTTTTATCGCTGCACTTGTTGCAGCGACAGGAAGGATTTCACAAGGGACTTAAATTCTGTCAAGAGTTTGTGAAAATGACATGCAAATAAGAGATAACTTTGCATCACAGGTTTATCGTTAGAAATAATATTTTTATGTCCTTGCTCTATTTTTTTCCATCGTAATTTTAAGAACAATGCGCTATCAAGTGAAAATTGAGAATATTAAAAGAGAGATAACCTGCTTAAAATTAAAGTAACAATTTTACTTATACGCAAGTTTTGTTTTACTCTAGCCATTGTTTTATCCAATTTCATAAAATCGAGAATACATAAATCGTGTTTCTATGGACCACAAAGTTTCATTAGAAATAAAATAGGATCAAGACACTGTATTTGCTTTATTGAACGCTTAGAATTTAAAAGTATCAAAGTTCTCGGTCGTTTAACACGTTAAGCGCCACGCCGGTCCCTGTGAACCGACGCTGAAATTTTCGTTTAGGCGTCGTTGGTTTCCGAAGACTGACACTATCAATTTCAAAAAATAATACCTCATAATTCATTAACGAGGTCTATTAAATCACCTTAAACAACGTTACCGTTTTCCTTTGCAGACCTCCACAATCTTCTTCTTATATTCTTAACTATTTTGCGACCAAATATTTTTGAATTACTATCACAGCACACAGTCTAAAGGAAAGTAGACCAAAATCGGCGTGGCGTTTAACGTGTTAATTGTTCCACCGATGAAAATAATTGTTTCAAACGGTGTTTAAAATTCTATAACGAACTTTAACGCAGATAATAGATAGAACCAAAATAATTTACATTCTCGAAACACGCGGAGAATGATTAAAATTGTTAAGAAGATACAGTTACAAAATTATTAAAAAAAAAGTATGACAGTTGAAGAAAAATGGTGAAGAAATATGTATTTTGTTTGACAGGAGCGTTGTTTAGTGAAGCCAGAATGGAAGCACAATTCGAGAAATGCTGCGGGCTCGGCACTTCGTGGGCTTTAGAAGGGCTTAGGTGTGAGAAGTTCACAGGGCCGGTGTCTGGAGTGGCGACAGTGGAGCAAGGTCTTTGCTTAGAGGCTGTGGACATTTGTTGCGTGAGAACGTACCACGAACAACAATGCAAGAAAGGGAAATCGGATGCACGTGCTGGTTTAGCGTGTGTTACTGGTACCAAAACTAAACGCTTGGGACCGGGTGATTATCATCGTGACTGTTGCGAAGCCTGCAAATTAGGTAACTTGCATGTTTGTTTACTTTTAGCTGCTTTAATTTCAGTATTATTTCTTTGCATGGAAATTTCTTTGCTATGAGTAACGAGACAGATCAAAGAAGAAGTATTTATTGGGTCATCTGGAAAGTTATGTGGTTTTTCATATCTACGCGAATACCAGTTTGAATTTTGCGCTAATACTGAAAGTTCAAATTTCGGGCTGTTTTGATGGCCGCACATTTTTCGCATCGCCATTAAATTAGCGCCGGCAATATTTACACAATCGTTCCTAGCATAATTATTAATAAAAAAAGCGTTAAGATCATTGTTACACTATTTTTAATATTTTTTAAGCATCGGTATGCATCAGNACCAAAATAATTTACATTCTCGAAACACGCGGAGAATGATTAAAATTGTTAAGAAGATACAGTTACAAAATTATTAAAAAAAAAGTATGACAGTTGAAGAAAAATGGTGAAGAAATATGTATTTTGTTTGACAGGAGCGTTGTTTAGTGAAGCCAGAATGGAAGCACAATTCGAGAAATGCTGCGGGCTCGGCACTTCGTGGGCTTTAGAAGGGCTTAGGTGTGAGAAGTTCACAGGGCCGGTGTCTGGAGTGGCGACAGTGGAGCAAGGTCTTTGCTTAGAGGCTGTGGACATTTGTTGCGTGAGAACGTACCACGAACAACAATGCAAGAAAGGGAAATCGGATGCACGTGCTGGTTTAGCGTGTGTTACTGGTACCAAAACTAAACGCTTGGGACCGGGTGATTATCATCGTGACTGTTGCGAAGCCTGCAAATTAGGTAACTTGCATGTTTGTTTACTTTTAGCTGCTTTAATTTCAGTATTATTTCTTTGCATGGAAATTTCTTTGCTATGAGTAACGAGACAGATCAAAGAAGAAGTATTTATTGGGTCATCTGGAAAGTTATGTGGTTTTTCATATCTACGCGAATACCAGTTTGAATTTTGCGCTAATTCTGAAAGTTCAAATTTCGGGCTGTTTTGATGGCCGCACATTTTTCGCATCGCCATTAAATTAGCGCCGGCAATATTTACACAATCGTTCCTAGCATAATTATTAATAAAAAAAGCGTTAAGATCATTGTTACACTATTTTTAATATTTTTTAAGCATCGGTATGCATCAGTATACAAACATCGAAATGACGGCAACAAACCATTTCCAGAAAATAGCTGTACAAAGTCACACGCACGTGACAGCGGCTGTCAATGGGTTAAGAAAGAGTTGTCTTTTTTTTAAATTATGCATCCATCCCTAATGACGTATACTCAGTACAGTGGTACATCGATTATCCATAGTAATTTAATCCTCTATAGCCCGAATTTTGTCTGTTTATCAGAGAAAAAATTACGATTGATTACAGTTTTTCACTTTGATTCGAAAATGATTTAACTAATAATTACCGTAGATTGGTCGTGGTGTCGCTACAGTAATACAGTAATCAAATTTAATAGCGCAGTGATAACTAAATGAAATTAATTTTTTTAAATATAGATACATCAGTTTGTAACTTTTAAGTCACACGGTCCCATAGAGGGTTAAGAAACCAAATTTGTAAATATATCATAATGTATAAAATAAATATGCCATAAATCAAGTAGAAATTACACTGTTTTTAGATATAGAAGCTCGTTGTGCAAAAAATACATATTTAACAGAAAGAGAAACGTTGTATAAAAAGTAAGCTTAACATTTTTAGATATTCCCATGGATTCCCTCTAAAATAATTTTATAGCATTGAGCTCAGAGAAGACACTGATATGTGGTATTTGAAATGGACAGAATACATGTTCCAAAATAGAAATATAGTGACTAGTCCTGCATTCGGATAATCGGTCATTCGAATTATCGAAATTCGGATAATCGGTCATTCGAATTATTGAAATTCGGATAATCGACGTTCTACTATATCTGTATATGATTCTTTAATGTCTTAAAGATGGAGAACAGAATCAACATTTTCGCGATATTACGCTTTTCTACTTTAGAAAGAGGAAAAACGCATGCGAGATAGCGCTTAAAATTTGTACAATTTGAGGACAAGGTATTGTTTCTGATGATACAATTTGAAGGTGTTTTGTAAAGCTTCAACAATGTGATTTTACTCTCAAAGACGAGACGCGATCTGGGCGTTTTTACACTGTGAACGCGAATATACTGGAACAAGTTATCAAAAATTCTCGCTATACGGTACGAAAACTGGTAGACAAATTAAAAGTTGTAAAAAAATACCGTGCATTGCCATCTGAAGGAACTTGGCTACGTAAGCCGCTGTAATTCTTAGATTTGAGTTAGGTCATTACAATGATATCGTACGGCTACATTTTTCGATGAACGTTCGCAGAAGGCCCTTCGATTATAATTGGACTATTTTTGTTGGTCCTCCATATTTTCTTGACTTTAGACTTTCAGATTGTCATCTTTTTCGAACCTCGTAAGATTCCTTAAAGGACGAGGAATTCAATTCTTTGGAGGCAGTCAGAAATCATCTTGACAACTATTTTACAAAAAAATCTAAAAGCTTTATGAAAGAGAAATTTTTCAATTACCCAAGAAATGGCCACAGCTCGTCGAACAAAATTTTGTATTATTTTCATATTACACGTTTGAACCCGTCCTCGTGAAAACCGCAGAGCTAGGAATTTAAATAATTTCACATTTAAAAATTGGGAACTGTTTCTTTATTTTTAATCGTCTATTCCTTTAGGATTCGTTTTAATCAAATATTTAGTATGTTTTCTGGTGCGACTTTGGGTATGTAATAAATTATGTAACGAAGAGACTTTATTTTATTATTCTTTGTATTAAAAGAACATAAATTACTTCACGAATGGTTACTCCATTGGCTTTTAAATTTGATTAAAGGTATTTTAACTGGATCTATGGGTCAAGGATGCGCGTTTAAAACATTTACCTTTGGAAATCCATGGGATCCTGCATTTTTGGAATGTTGTCACGAAGCGTCACCGAGTACTACACCAAGTTTTACTACAGATCTTACAAATGCAACATCATCGAGCGAAACTACTGAAACTGAATCAAGTTCGTCCTCGTCGACATCTTCAACTTCATCGTCATCTTCTCAGACAACGTCAGCTTCGACATCTTTCTCTCCATCAATACCTACACCACGTAAGTAATAAAATTTAATTTGTATTAAAACAATCACAATGTGTAGTAGTAGTAGAAGTATGTCTTTATTTCAGCTTGAAAAGCCAAGAAACGGAGTTGGTTTTATAAAGTATTAGAATTCTTAAAAACCTGTTATAACTATTTTGTGCATCATACCCTGTATCCTTCATTCATTGCACACATTTCTTAGCTTTTACCTATTTTAAATTAAGTAATACATAGACCTATTCCTAATACATATACTTCGGTTTTATAGTAGTTACATTTAATAACTTTATTTGACTTTCTTATGTTTCTACTTTGGTTACGGTTTCTCTTGAGTTTTCTCATTGCACTCCTTCCATGCACTATCCGTTGTCTTCACATTGTTCCTTGTCATTACAATGTATATTTATCCTCTTAATGTTACATATATTAAAAAGAAAAAAAGCTGTGATATAATTTTTTTTTTAAATTATGGTATTCAAGGATTATATTTGCAATGATTGTATAATATTAATGGGATTAAATATTAAGTTTTCATGTATAATTAAGAAAACGAAAAGATTAATTATTTTTTAATTATATTTCAACTTATGGTATTCAAGGATTACATTTGCAATAATTGTATAATATTAATGGGATTAAATATTAAGTTCTCATGTATAATTAAGAAAATGAAAGAATTATTTATTTTTTAATTATATTTTAAATTATCGTATTCAAGGATTAGATTTGCAATGATTGTACAATATTAATTGGATTACATATTATGTTTTCATGTATAAATAAGAAAATGAAAAAATTAATTATTTTTTAATTATATTTTAAATTATGGTATTCAAGGATTAGATTTGCAATGATTGTATAATATTAATTGGATTAAATATTATGTTTTCATATATAATTAAGAAAACGAAAAAATTAATTATTTCTCAATTATATTTCAAATTACGGTATTCAAGGATTAGATTTGCAATGATTGTATAATATTAAGAGGATTAAATATTAAGTTTTCATATATAATTAAGAAAATGAAAAAATGAATTATTAGAATACTAGTACTATTCCGCAATTTAATTACAATTGAATTTGAATTATTACTGCTGTTCAATCATTATTTTATAAAAGTACGATAACAACGATGATATACAAATTTGAATTTACAGCATTAGATGACATCTGCCAACTTATGAAGGGCTTATTGTGTTCTGACATTTGCGTCCCAACGTCAGGATCATATTATTGCAAATGCCGTGAAGGTTTCACTTTATTAGAAGATGGGAAAACCTGTAGACAAGACCTTCCGGTTGATAGGTATAGAAACTTTATAAAATATTNAAATTACGGTATTCAAGGATTAGATTTGCAATGATTGTATAATATTAAGAGGATTAAATATTAAGTTTTCATATATAATTAAGAAAATGAAAAAATGAATTATTAGAATACTAGTACTATTCCGCAATTTAATTACAATTGAATTTGAATTATGACTGCTGTTCAATCATTATTTTATAAAAGTACGATAACAACGATGATATACAAATTTGAATTTACAGCATTAGATGACATCTGCCAACTTATGAAGGGCTTATTGTGTTCTGATATTTGCGTCCCAACGTCAGGATCATATTATTGCAAATGCCGTGAAGGTTTCACTTTATTAGAAGATGGGAAAACCTGTAGACAAGACCTTCCGGTTGATAGGTATAGAAACTTTATAAAATATTTATATATTCAATTTTAATATTACACAAAAAAAATTGTCCACCGTTGCGATATTCAGTCGTAGAGTTTTAGAAATTATGTGCTGTCTTTAGTTAACACGTTGATTGCCACAGTGGTCATATGTGACCGGAGATTGTTTCTCCTGAAGCGCCATGGTGGTCATCGGTGACCAGAATGCTTGAAATGTTTATACTTGTAAAAATTAAACGAAGATTGATAGTTAATGAATTTTGAACATCATCGTCGCTATTAGAGAATACTTTGAAATAAAGCGTGCACTATTCAACGATGAAAAATTTTTATAAGATCAAAAATGAGATTAATTTTTGTCGAATCTTCTATTTACCGGCGTGGCGTCCTGAGCCATGGCGTCCCGAGCAAAACATGTGATTTTGGCGTGGCATTCAACGTGTTAATAGTATATACGAAAACTTTTTATGTCGACAAATTCGGTGCCAAACGTTTTGATCGATCATTTGTTAAAGATATATGCACAGTTCAATCATTTAACCAATTTAACGTACTTAGACCTCGTAAATAAATGTTTAACTTTGTTTTCTTTTATTATTTTACTGGCAACGTTTTTTGCATTTTTTAAAATCGTTTAATTTGCGTTTAAATTGTACGAATGAAAAGAAATAATTTCAAAACTAAAATCCAATGAACAAAATAAAACAATCGGTCACGGTATTTTAGTTAATTATTGTTGATAACAACTGTGCTTTTACGAGGACTAAGTAAAAATAAAAAATTTTTATTAGAAGATCAGAAATGAAATTAATTTTTGTCGAATATTCTATCTACCGGTGTGGCGTCCTCAGCAAAACATGTGATTTCGGCGTGGCAGTCAACCTGTTAAGCGTCTCGCTAAAAATCACCCGTCGCGTGTGTGTTAATAATAAAAAGAATAAAGCTGTTCAATTATTGTATATCATATTGTTTAGATGCAAGTCAACCAATCCATGCGAACAACGTTGTACGGACAATGGAGTTGCAGTTACATGCAGTTGCAATCCCGGTTACGTATTAGCGAATGATAAACGTTCCTGCATTCCCAAATCATTGGAAAACAAAAGTACCGTTCCGGAAGACGATAACGAATTTTCATCCCTTTGTCCAGTTGGTTATCGTTACAATGTTACCAATCAGGTTTGCGACGGTGAGTATGAAACATTGAATATACCGAACAATATTATTAATCTTCCTGAAATAACGATAAAGAGTTTTTGGATTGTTAATTAGGGACAGGTTTCTCGAAACGTTGAAACCTTGAAACTCCTCGAAATGCAAAAAAGTTTCGAGCTTTGAGAATTTGAAACTTTATACTTTTTTTGTGACTCGAAATTCTTGACACTCGGGTAAGAAGAAATATAAAATCGATGAATAAAGAATCGTTCGTAGCGTGCTTCGAAGTAAAAGTAGAAGTAGATTAATTTTAGAAAGAGCTCGAATGTTAGCGTTCTTGAACGAGTATCTGGATTAAATATTTTTGTGTACTCTTATATTTTTATTTGTGTTTTGATTAACTGTGGTCAATCATGATTTATGCAAAAAATTTTTTTGAGACTTCAGTTCCTAAATCAAAATATTCCTCTTGTAAAACAAAATATTTCTCTTGTAANGTTTAGATGCAAGTCAACCAATCCATGCGAACAACGTTGTACGGACAATGGAGTTGCAGTTACATGCAGTTGCAATCCCGGTTACGTATTAGCGAATGATAAACGTTCCTGCATTCCCAAATCATTGGAAAACAAAAGTACCGTTCCGGAAGACGATAACGAATTTTCATCCCTTTGTCCAGTTGGTTATCGTTACAATGTTACCAATCAGGTTTGCGACGGTGAGTATGAAACATTGAATATACCGAACAATATTATTAATCTTCCTGAAATAACGATAAAGAGTTTTTGGATTGTTAATTAGGGACAGGTTTCTCGAAACGTTGAAACCTTGAAACTCCTCGAAATGCAAAAAAGTTTCGAGCTTTGAGAATTTGAAACTTTATACTTTTTTTGTGACTCGAAATTCTTGACACTCGGGTAAGAAGAAATATAAAATCGATGAATAAAGAATCGTTCGTAGCGTGCTTCGAAGTAAAAGTAGAAGTAGATTAATTTTAGAAAGAGCTCGAATGTTAGCGTTCTTGAACGAGTATCTGGATTAAATATTTTTGTGTACTCTTATATTTTTATTTGTGTTTTGATTAACTGTGGTCAATCATGATTTATGCAAAAAATTTTTTTGAGACTTCAGTTCCTAAATCAAAATATTCCTCTTGTAAAACAAAATATTTCTCTTGTAAAACAAAATATTCCTCTTCTAAAACAAAATATTTCTCTTATAGAACAAAATATTCCTCTTCTAAAACAAAATATTTCTCTTATAGAACAAAATATTCCTCTTCTAAAACAAAATATTTCTCTTATAAAACAAAATATTCCTCTTGTAAAAAAAAAAATTGGTACTTGAAGTTTCCTGAGTTCCGAGTTTCGAATCTTTTGTGTTTCTAAATTTTACAAGTTTCGAATTTAAGTTTCGAGAATTTAAAAATTAAGTTTCAATCCTAATAGCAAATAAAATGTTTTTATTTATTAATTTTAAATAAACATACATTGTAGGGTAAACCGAGGCGAATCGGATCATTTTCTTTTGATAATGAAAAAGTACTAGTAAAAATTTAGAGAGTTAACTTTTTATCGCAAATTCATAATTGATACCCATTTAATTTGAACATTAATGATACAAAATTTTTTTAAACTCAAAAATCTTTCTTTTTATCGAATTCTTATTTTTATTCGCTTCGCATCGGTTTACCCTACCGATGCATGTCAATCGCGTGACATCTTTGAGATCAAGTTTGAATAATCATTCATACCATTTAAATTGCTTGTTCTTATCTCCTTCTCGTTTTCGACACGTTTTGGCACTATTGATATATTTATTATTTTACAAGTTTCAAGTTCGTTTTCAAGCACAATTTATGTCCGCTTAATGACATGAGCTTTATCTTTGAGCATTACGTTTTTCTTGTGATTGTGCGCTACGATTTCGCTTATGCCCATGGTTACTTTTGTTGGCATTGTGTGTCCCATTGCTTAGACGTGAACGAGTGTATAGAAAAAGGAGTATGTCCTGGTCGTTGCGAGAACACTATAGGATCTTATGTATGCACACCGAAAGATAATCTCAAAACTGCTCCTCACGAGGATTGTCCTCCTGGATACCAATGGGAACCCTCTACAGGTCTTTGCACAGGTACGAGCATACTTATTATTAAAACTACTTCATTTTTTCAATACACTTCTAATAATTTGTGTACTTGGTTTGCTTAACTCTTTGAATTGAAAAAATTATTGATTTACACAAAACATTCTTCCAATTCTATCAGTTTTATATAGCGTGGTATTTTTTTTTTATGGTTCAGCAAAGAATGTATGTCAATTATAAAGTAGCGAAACTGCGGATAGGAACGTGTAAAAATTTTTAAGATCAATTTTATTTTTAAATATGAGTCGTTTCACTTACAAGGGACATCACCCAAATGACACACGCCGATTTTGATGAAATTTTCATATGTTATAGAACTCGAAAAAATATTTGACACGTATTTTTTTTTATCTGCAATGATCCATGTTGAAGGGGTGAAAACACCCCTCAAAGTTGGGTTGAAAATCACATTTTTGCGAATATCTCGAACACTATTTGGCGTAGAGAAAAAATTCAAAATGCAAAATGTGTGATTTTGAAAGGCCAATTATATGGTAAAAAGAAATTTTTGAAAAATTCTTTTGTTTATACAATTTTTTGCAAATTAACATTATTTTGCAAATTTTTTTTATAAAACATTGAAGTATTCTCATAAAAACTTGTACACACAAACTATAGGTATAAACAAAAAATACGGATAAATTGGAATTTTTAGTTTCACCCTTATAAATATATATTATTTCGTTTGAAGTTATACCCACGTTTGGTAACGGACGGCTCTTTCTGCGCGCATGATCGGATTTTACGCATAATATTTTGTTATTTAACTTGTATTACACATGATAAATGTTTCTTGGGCTGGGAAAATTAAAACAGCAGATAAAAATACCCGATATGATAATCTTCGTACGGAAGACCTAAGGGCGGCGGCTATGCTCATGCGAAGCGTCGTCACACCGTAACCGTGATTACGATTTCTTTCCAGTAAAAGTGATTGTTCGTTTAGAGTTGTTTTATGTTTATAAGAATATAATAGCTGTAATTATTTAACTAACTGGTAGTAAGTATAACTAACTAATAGCTGGTTATTATTTAACTGCTTAAATTTAACGTGAAATTAATATTCACGATCATGAATGCGCGATCTTTTAACAATATTTAAATTAACTAATATAAAATTATTTAGGTATAATGTAATTTTAAATAATTAATTTTAATTGGGAGGATTACGAAATTTAATCAACTCTTTTTTTATTATTTAATATTTATATTATTTTTATTATTATTTATATTCATTTATTATATTTATATATTTTTATTATTATTATTTATATTTATTTATTATATTTATATATTTTATTATTATATTAAATATACATATATTTATTTTATTAATTATTTATATTATTATTAAATATTATATCAATATATTTTCCAGATATCGATGAATGCCTTATATTATCAGAACCATGTCCACCGGGCAAAAATTTTTGTGTCAACACACAAGGTAGTTTTAGTTGTCTCAAAATGAAAGGAATCAAATCTTGCCCTGCTGGATTTAAATTCGATAAAGTGTCGCAGAAATGTGAAGGTATTTATCATAATTATATCGTAATCCTGTTACGCGTATTAAACAACAATTTCTTTTTTATTTGTTTCAAAATTTTAAAGTTTTTTTAAAAAAGGCGAATTATGGTTGGATCGAAAAAGATTCAAAGACCGTAGCACGGATAGAACGTAAATTTAAGAAAGAAATACGTATTAACGATGAAAAGAGTTTATAAATATTAACACTTTCTAATATTATATTTATTTAAAAGATTTGTATGCGGTATACAAAAGTGTGTTATACGAAATTCGTTGTTGATAATGAATACTTAAGTTTTGAAATTTTGTCTGAAAATAATATTCAGATAAAATTAATTTAAATTGATTTTCACGTTTTCAGTTTTGCGAATAAATCATAACAGCAAAATGCAATAATTTTTTTCATTTCTAGATGTGAATGAATGCGCAGAACAAATTCATAGTTGTCTGGAAGGCACGGAGGTATGTCGCAACACCGAAGGTGCTTATGAATGTGATGTAAAATGTGATAAAGGATTTACGTATAGTGTCAATTCGGGTACCTGCATAGGTAAATATTCTTGACCGTTTTATGTTTTATTAGTGTGATTACTATTTAACTGAACATACTTTACCTACTTAACGTATTAAACCTGAAATGCTACTCAAATTCACACATAAGTATACATTCTTTTTATTCATGATTGGTTGTAAGGTGATGCAATAACATAGCTGAAAATGCTACATTAATTCAAAAATATAAAATTTAATTTTGAACAACTACATCACCCAGTGTTTCAAGGTTTCAAAAATTTGAACATACGAAATATATTGATTTAAAAAGTTAAAGCTTAGGTGAGAATTCACAGGATGGCATTCCAGGGTTAAATGATAACGAACAATTATTTATTACTGGACTGTGGATTTTTATTCATTTATAAGATTTAAAGGTGCAAAATTGCACATAATACATGTAATGTGAAAAAATATACAAAATATGCAAATTATGGTGATTTTTATAATACATACTAGGTGAAATAATTTTCTACCGAAGTTTAATTTTTTTTCACTATATTCTCAAAAATATGAATTTGCATAAAAATCCGTAGTCTAGTTATTGTATAAACAGTAAGTTTTTTCTCTTGTGATACTTTTAGCTTCTTCTGTAGGTATGTGCATGTATAAATATGTTTTTAATTGAAAACTATCTTTCACATTTTAACTAATTAATCGAATGCTTGGATATAATTTAGCTTGAATATTCGCCCATGAGTTGATCCAGCATGTATCTTACCTGCATGTGAGTAAGAACCTTCTTACACTTTTTACATATCTTATAATTTGTTTATTTATAAAAATTTTTCTAATCTTCATTTTAAATTAATATATTACGTTAATTAAGCATAAGCTTTCAACCAAGTAACTGCGATATTACATGTATAAAATATTAAATAATATATAGAGTAAGTCCGGGATAATTCGACCACTTTTTCGAACGAAGCCATTCCATTGTTGATTTTTTATATTTTTATTGTTTTGGGTAAATTAAAACAGTGCATACTTCGCGACATATTAAAAAATTTGTTTCCTTTTTTAATCAAGAAATACCAACATTGCAAACAGACGGTCTCAACCGCATGTTCGGGTTAGAGCGTCCACTCATTACAAATACCAAAAAAATGTAGCTTAAATAAAACGCAATACAAGAGAAAATTAGTTGATATGTTGCTTTTTCTTAAATTTTTGACATAAGTCACAAACATTCTTATGCTTAGAGCATCCATCATGAAACAACATCCATACCTTACACATTTAACCCAATCCTCGCTTGCAAAGGTTTCGAAATTGTTTTTTTTAGTTTCACTTTCTAGTATGCATAAAACTTTAAATGTAATTTATAATATATATACGGTTTTGCGAAAATTGTCTGTACGAGAATTATAATAAGTCGATTTATTTGTTTTATTTTGAGACATTAATATTGGCTGGCTTCTTTCAATGGTTGAACTATCCCGGACTTACCCTACATTATAAATAATAACGCATAAAATATTAACTCTCTATAGCCCGAATTTTGTCTACTTATCAGACAAAAAATTACGATTGATTACAGTTTTTCACTTTGATTTGAAAATTTTTAAACTAATAATAATTGCTGTGGATGGATCGTGGTATCGCTACAGTAATACGGTAATCAATTTAACAGTACAGTGACAATGTAAAATAAAATAAATTTTTTAAAATATAGACACATTAGTTTGTAACTTTTAAGTCACACGGCGCCATAGAGGGTTAAGTAGAGTAAGCTCTCCTGGTAATTTTATCGATACTATTCTTTTTTTATTTATTTCATTCATTCTGATCATATTGATATACTTATCTCTTGAATCGCACGGAAGATCGGTTCCTCGGAATACCGTAATATTACAGAATATGTAAATCGAAATCATGGCTTTTTGTACGAAAATCCTCGTAAATAAAAAAAAAACCAAAATACGCATAATTTAATCGGTTAAAAATTAATAAAATTAATTTATTACAGCATAAAATAAAAATGAAATGCAAATGAAACACAAAAAATATCAATTCATTAATAAAATAACAAACATATAAAACTATAAGCAATTTATTTTATAGAAACTAGAAATACAAAATTCTTAAAAAAACTTTGTACAAAAAAAAGAAGAAATTCCCTCTTTTAGGTTTAATACCAGTGTTAACAAGCGAACGGTACCAAACAAATAATTGTACAAATATGTGCGCAATTTTTATTTTTAATAGTTTTTATCTTTCAAAATCTGTTATTCTAAAAAGCGTGTAAAAAATCATATAAAGAAATACCGTGTAAATCAGGGGAGAGGTGTATATGTATATGAACGATGTCTTATATTTACAGACGTGGATGAATGCATTGGGCCTAATAATCCTTGCCTGGATTCAAATTCAACTTGTACGAATACAATAGGTGGTTACGAATGTTTATCTCTGAATATTTCTACATCTCCATTTTTGATCGCCAAAGAAACGACTTCGTTGGTTTGTCCTGCGGGATATAAGCCGACGAATGATTCAAAAGAGGCATGCATCGATGTAGACGAGTGCAAAGAACAATTGCATTCCTGTGAAACAAGCGAACGATGCGTTAACGAGATCGGTAGTTATAGGTACGTTTTTCTAAACCGTATATAAGTTGTGTCAATCAAAGATTGTTTAACTCTTTGCGGCACAGGATTTCAGATAATAAAATAGAA
>SMSQ01004120.1:2164-49382 GCA_019453375.1 Ctenoplectra terminalis | reverse complement strand
CTCGCAGGTAGTGAAGCTACCTACGAGTGCCATGTGCACGAATATCCGGGTGTCTCAGACCCTAGACGCGGCAGGTAGTAAACTTGCGAAGCGCTTCAATCTTGAACGCACATGTTTGGAAGTTACGGGCTTGAATGATCTAACGGTACGTCTCTGGCACCCAGATGTAGCGATGGGCTACGAAAAACTATTCTTTCGCGATTGACTCTATGGTGATTGATGGCTTCGCAAATTGCCTGCTGTCTCGGACGATTTCCGAATTTCCAATACGCAGCGGTATGATGATTACCGGGAAATTCCGAAACCGTTGAGGGTCGCATGAAGGCCCACGAATATCCCCTTGCCGCGTGTTGCGCGTCGCAACAACTGTTATTGCACACACGGTGTGCAGGCTGTCTTACAGCCTCGGAAATCCATTGCACACACGGTGTGCAATCGGTCTCGAATGGGTTAATGTAAACCACTGTGCTATGGATAATTTTTAATTTTCAAGATGGTATAGAAAATATCGCTGTATGCGTATTTAGTTATTAATAAGGTGGGACGCTTAAAATCCTACCATGCTTCAAAGAGTTAATAAATATGATCAAAGACGTGTTTTAATGTTATAAAATTAGCTCGTTTATTTCCACTTTGTTTCTTTCGTGTTTCATAACGTAGCAACAAAGCTTGTTTTAAAAAGTTTATTATATCTCGTTTCCACTGACTCGAAGTAGGAATATTTATCGATAATACGCTAGGAACGTTGGTACGACTACCTCGATTGAAGAATCTGGTGAATAACTAAACAAAACTGAATAACAATTATGGTGTTGCAATGTGATGATAGGAATTGGTATATATTTGCCGATATCTAATTTTAAAAACAAATATTGTTCCATAAACATTTATCATGACAATCCTTTCTAAAATAACTGTATTTTCGTTACTTTTTGAAGTATAGAATAATCGTTCCTAGATGAAAGTGTAATTGAAATGCGATACCTAACCTTATAATTTATAGAGGTTATGTTGTGAAGTAAATGATTTTGTACTAAGTTGACGGATTCTTGAACGAATTAATTCTTTGTAATAAATCTAGAAAAAAAAATGGCATATTTAACGAGAAAAGAAATAGATGAGATGAAACCGCATATTGAAAAAGCGGTTCACAAATTTCTTGGTTTTGGTGAACCTGCGATTGTTACCACGGCTGTCAATTGTATTACTTCAGGTTATGATAAACGAAAAACAGCAGGTTTGTAATATTTAATAGCGTTATAAATTAATTATATTATCTTAGTATAATGGATTGTAAAAATACTTCAAAGTGCGATGGATATTATTTATGTATATATCTCAATATTCTTATCACGCTATGCAATGTAATTGCATCAGGTTTCTGTTTCATTTAACCGGTTTTAATTAGAAATCTAATACATAGTTTCATAAATAAATTTGTTACTTTTCTCGCACAATTTTATACTTCTTCTAATTTTGTAGATAAATTGTCTGCTTTATTGGAAGATAAAAAGGCTTCGAAATTAACTGAGAAAATATTTGCGATATACGATGATGCCAAAGCAGCACAAAAAAGTAAAAAACGGAATCACGTCGAAGATAAAGATAAGGAGAAAGAAGCGAAGAAACCCAGGTATAAGGATGACGAAGTCAAGAATGAGAAAACAACAGAAGCGCAACTATCTGCAGATAAGGTACTGAATTGTTATATATGAAAACATGTATAATAAACACGTAAACGATAAATATTATGTCGATTACTTAATCATTGTTTTTGTACAGATAAGACAAATGATGGCTAATGCCCAAAGAGAAATTGAAGAAAGGAAGAGGGCATTAAAAGCTATAAAGCAGGAAGAGGTTGCACCGGTGAAACCTCTACTCAAAGCACGAGATTCATTACCAACGGTAGGAAGCATGTATAATCAGGGTTTATTAAGTAAAACAGATTCTGACAAAGCACGAAAAATTGCTGCTTTACAAGCTCAAATTAGAAATAAGCTAAGTTCAGGGCTACTTGGTAATGTCAGCGTTCCAGATAAACCAACACCCCTGATCTTGGATGAGTCTGGTAGAACTGTAGATATAACAGGCAAGGAAGTGCAACTTACGCAAGTAGTGCCAACATTGAAAGCTAATATTCGAGCAAAAAAACGCGAAGAATTTAAGGCTCAATTACAAGAATCAAAAGGTCCGGAAGAAATCCAAGATACACACTTCTTTGATACTAGAATAGGTGTAAAACCTGCGGTACGAGGTAAACGTACACTGAAGTTTCACGAACCGGGAAAATTCCAACAGCTAGCAGAAAGAATTCGTATGAAAGCCCAGTTAGAAAAGTTACAAAATGAAATTAGTCAAATTGCTAGAAAAACTGGTATAAGTTCAGCAACTAAATTGGCGCTTATAGCGCCAAAAACTGAAGCTCTTAGCGAAGATGTGCCTAACGTAGAATGGTGGGATTCTGTTATATTAACAGGAGGATATCCCAACGAAGATGAACCCACAACTATTAAAAGTTCTACTATTACAAATCTCGTAGAACATCCTACGCAAATGCGACCTCCAAGTGCGTATTTTTTAATACGGTTGGAAAAATTTATTTCTCGTCTCGATTAATTATTAATTGTTTTCTTTCCTTTTAGCTGATCCCTTAAAACCAATATATATGCCTGTATTTTTAACAAAAAAAGAACGCAAGAAATTACGTAGACAAAATAGACGAGAAGCATGGAAAGAGGAACAAGAGAAAATTCGATTAGGTCTTGAACCACCTCCGGAACCAAAATTACGAATTTCGAATCTTATGCGAGTATTAGGTACAGAAGCCGTACAAGACCCTACGAAAATAGAAGCTCATGTTCGACAACAAATGGCTAAAAGATTAAAAGCACACGAGGATGCTAATGCAGCTCGAAGGCTTACTGCTGATCAGCGGCGTGAAAAGAAGGCTAGAAAACTTAAAGAGGACACCACGCTCGGTGTACATGTAGCTGTTTACAGGTACAGTTAGAAACAAATAGATAAATAAACATTATGCCATATATTTATGTTATTGATATAACATATAATATATAATAAAATTATAACATATAGTAAAAATGAATAATTTTCATTTCAGAATACGTGATCTTTTAAATAACGCTTCAAAGAAATTTAAGGTGGAAACAAATGCGAAACAGCTTTATCTCACAGGCTGTGTAATGCTCTTCCGAGATTGCAATGTTGTTGTTGTAGAAGGAGGAGCGAAACAATTAAGTAAATATAAACGATTAATGATGTATCGGGTCAAATGGGAAGAAGATATTATAAAAGATAACGATGGAAACGATGTGCCGAACAAATGCGTTCTTGTATGGGAAGGTACTAGTAAACAACGTCATTTTGGAGAAATCAAATTCAAAGTTTGTCCGATCGAGAAAATGGCGCGAGAGCACTTTAAAAAGCACCAAGTTGAACATTATTGGGATTTAGCTTATAGCGGGGCAGTGCTCGATAATACAGACGACATTCATTCTTAGAAGCAGGTTCTGTAATTAAAGAAATAAGTGATAAACACGCTAATATGGACACAATCATAGATAATTTCAATACATTTAAAATAAGTAATTACTATGGAAGCAAAGAATATCAGAAAAGTGAAAAATGTAAACAATGGCACGTAGAGCGAAAATAAAAGTGCTCAAGGCCTCTCTAATAACATAGTTTTATTTTTAAGTAGTCATAGATACCCTAGATCCAAAATATAAAATTTAGTTTCCAACGTTATTTATGATTTACATAAATAAATCGTACGAAAATACAACTATAGTATATTATATCGCATACGCATCGATATTCAATTCGAGATCACATTTTTTATCAATCACTGAAACTTTCTTCCTCAAAATCTTACTATTTACTGAAATATAAAAAAACGAATAAAATAATAATTGATCAAAACTAGCATTACAAACCTATATTTTTATAATAGCATAAAGCTAGCACTCAACAATGTCAATACTAAAATATATATCACATTATATTTCGCTAACGTCCGATCAACATTGAATTGAATAAAAAATGTGATACTGAATTTCGGTAATCGTTTTCAAAGAACCGACGTCAACCATTGAGAAACGTACATACAATCATCATCTCTCAAACCATTCTAGCAGACAAAAAAATTCTCTATACCTCTACTTTGATTCATCTCCCCACGCGCGGCATAAATAATCACATGTTACGTGTAATACCCTTACTCGGATTGCCGCATCGAGATTGTAGGCGTACGTAAGAATGCGTGCAACAAATACAATTAATCAATCGCGACGTCGTCCCCAACGATCTTAATCTATAGTCGACATTACGGTCAAGCCCGTGTTAATTAGCATAGCGCAACGGCACCGAGACGCTAGACAAGGTATGCCACGAAGGAACACGCAGTGCGTCTATACACACAGCGTGCCATATTTACGAAAGTACGAATGCACTTCGGAGCCTTGAAATTGTACGTCCAACCGCGACTATGAATAACATAGTCTATGAAAGACTATGAAAGGTGAACCTTGGTCTTGTTCATAATACCAATACCTGCTACAGCAACGGTGAACTTTTACCGTATCTTTAAGTAAGTGTTACCACGTCGGTTCATCGTACATTGTTGACACCCTATATTAGCGTGATCCTTATTGGGCCCCACTCTTTAAACCCATTCGACGGACTGAAGTTTTACTTTCGTTCGAGGATCGGTCTCAGTTCAGGTTTGCCGCTTCGTATTCTTGCGCATAGTCGGCGCGGCTCTTGCGAAATTATACAAAGGCAAATGAATTCTTTCGTGCATTAATATAAGATCAATTGCTGTCGCTAAAGGACGACAGTTCTGTAAAAATGTCGGCGTGCGTGAAACGAAGACCGATCAACGGTATATTTGCTTTCCTGTCGCGGTGAGTGTTTCCGCTTTCATTTTGCTAGATAACCGATATCGCGACCTCTTCGGTGCACGGTGATTCTTGTTTTTCGAGCTATTTTTTTTAAATAAATTGGCGGGTTTAATGCGACGTTTGATTGCTATGATTTTATTTTTCATTTATATTTTTGAAGAGATAGGAATCACGGTTATCGATAGTTTTTTTTTTTTTAATTTTGTCGTTTAGTTATGGTGGAGTTTTTTTTAGCGGAGAATAAATATTAACAAAAGTGTCAAAATATTGATTGATAATGCAACGTTTTTGTTATTTGCCAATCAATAGATGCGACTATGTGAAAGCTTCGTAGCAACACGTGTGTCAACAAAACAAATATCCTTAGTAGTGGCCTAGTTTTGTGATAAAAAAAATGTAGCACTCCTTTTTGTTTTTTTTTTTCTTTAAAATACCGTTACAAGCAAATATTGTCCGACTTTCTTGAGTTAAGATTTGTTAAACTGAGTTAACATTTTAATTGTATTCTAATAGCGAAAGAAAGGCCTGGCGATTGTATTTAGTTCGAATGCAAATTTAAAACGTTTAAAAGATTAATTTCCTAGAGAATTCGAGTAATATTTCGCGAATGTAAATAAACTTTTTCGAATAATATTTCGAAGGTTTCTTCTTCCATAATAACTTTCATTTCGAACGTGCAACAGATTGATACGTGTAAATATTTTTACTAAGATTGTAAATGTATGTGCAGGGAAATGTGTATTTTATATAAAACGCAATGTAAAACGAACTTATTGATATGTCCGATGTATCAGACAAATGTCGTTCAATTACAAACCTTACGAAAGCATTTTCGTGGAAAATTTTTCACGCTATACCACTGAATAAAGTTTCTGCAAAGTGTACGTTACAAAACATACGTCTTTTTCAAAGATTATGTTCCTATTTATTTCTTTCGTTCCTATTTTTATATCGATAATCACACGACACGTGTTTATTTATATTTTTCGAATAATGTTCGTAATATATAATAAATAAAAGCAAAAAGAAAAATGTCGAACCATTATTGTAGAATATTTACTTAATGATTGCAAAACAATATACTGTTTAATTAAGATGAAAGAAAAATTAACATGCGCTAATTAATTATATTCGTTCCTTTTTCTGGACTAGTCGGGAAAAAATTACATTTTAATCCTATGAAATATACACGCATAAGAATTGTAAAATATACTGGATTGGCCAGGAAATCTTTTTTTTTTAATAACGTGGCGTTTATATTTCGAACTTTAAAAATAGTTTCAACTATTAAAAAACAAAACTTCATTAAACAATATATTATCCATTTTTTTTCAACAACCTTCGACTCTGTTTTTTAGACAATTTCATTATTCTCGAAGAATTTCTCATGCTTTTTTACAAATTTTTTTATTACGAATTCAAACAGGTGAAAATAAAAAATCATACGATTTGCATAATTGATGTACTTAAAGTTTCAAATAATATTTTATAAATGAAAGCTCACTCAATATTTCTTTATAAGAAGAACTTAGCTAAGAACCGAATAAGGAAATTTAATTAAATTCGTTGAGAGATTAAACAAATTGTCATTATTAAAAAATTTAGTTTTGTTAATTTTAACATACTGCTTTCCCAATCTTTCATACGTTTACCGACGTAAAAAGATAAATTTGTTGTTTAATTGATTAATCGATGGATCAATTATTTAAATTAGTATCTAATTCTCGAAATATATTATGTTCTAACATCAACATTTTAGGGAATCAACAATATTGGAAAAAATTGATATAATTAATTTATAGATACAAAACAATATAATAATTATAATAATAAATATAATTCGAATATTGCTTATTAAGTATCATTTATAAAGTATTGGGATTAACCATTGATTTTATTGGAATGATTTAAGTACGAATCCAAAGAGTTACCTAATCATTTATATTAATTTATTTCATCTATAATCTTAAATAGATATCTGTACGCATCACGCCAAAAATATACAAAATAATAAACATTCAACACTAAATACTATTATTCAAAACTTGACACGCATATTCGACGCGTATTTATTTACACAAACATTTTAATTCTTATTAAAAATTATTTACACTAAATACTAATATTCAAAACTTGACACGCATGTTCGACGCGTATTTATTTACACAAACATTTTAATTCTTATTAAAAATTACTTACACTAAATACTAATATTCAAAACTTGACACGCACGTTGGACAAGTAAAAATTAATTAAAAATTATTTTAAATTTATTTCGTATAAATCATAACTTTTCACACAGCACTCCAATTTATTTAAAAAGAACGATCCAAAAAACAACGAAACAATCCCTACGGATCGACAGGTAACATCAACAATTTATCAAAATTAATATTACCGAACCGAATGCCAAAACAAGTTCTACGTGCATCCGCGTCCCACTACCATCACACTGAGAAAGAATTAAGAATTTTTAGAAATCTCTTCAACAAAAGCAAATCACGTTCCCAAGTAATGGCCACCATCAATTTATACGAGCACTAATCATGGGAGCAGAGAAGAAGATTACGTAAGGAATCACAAAAGAACCAGGAAGAAGCTTAAATGTCAAATAGCGAGTCTTCTTCGATCTCCCCTTAAGGTCGGACGAATTCGTTCTATCCGTACATCGCATCTACATGACCGAAAAAATAACTACCAGTCGAAAGAATCGCCTCTGGGATATAGGTGAAACGATGAATGAATTTAATCGAATAAACCAAACGACGAACAATAGTCCGAACGGAATAAGGCGAAATGCCATCTTCTGCACAAGGTCTGCAGGGTTCATTGAAGTTGTTGCGATAAATGTTGAAGCAAGTCACGCGATCCGCTTCGTATCGGTGGATTTATTTTTTGCCAACGAAAAGGCTAACTCATCGAGAAACTGTATGAATTCTTGTACCACGTTGGCTCTATCGCGTGAAAAGTTAGCTAGTTTCATCGCGTACACCGTTTCATTTGCAATGCGGATGTAGGAACGACGAGAACTTATAATTCGAATGCGCCCAACCCTATAATTGTGTTTTTAATGGTTGATCCTATCGCATCATTGTCAAGTTAGGTAATAAGACAGCCATTGAATTTACATGACAATTATTAGGTAACGTCAAGGTGTACCGGTGTATAATAGAAGTTACAGACGATTTCTCACGAATTCACCTTAAGTGGAAGGTGCAACATTGCTATGGTGTTTTCAACACCTTCTGTGTTCTCACAATGTTAATGCTCAAGGGTTTCGTATTGTCGCGAAATATCTAGCTTCTGTCGCGACTAATTAGATACTGTTCTTTAAAATGTTCTTTAAAAATCCGAAAACCGTTCTATTTTCTACGAAAAGTAAAGAAATGTATAAACGTGCATGTAAAATTCTGTTTCTGTGATGTTATATATAGTTGTTAGAATTAACCAAGCTTTAAGTATCTCACGATTCATGTATAACATCATTTATTATTTAACAAAATAAAAAATAGATTTTAAACCTTTGCACTCGCCAATTTTTTTAAGTTTCAAAAGACTACTGTGAAAACTTAGCGTTCTTATGGAAATTAAATGTTTACAGGTTTTTTTATTTATTTGGTTGATCTACTTTATTTTAAAACAAAGGAGTGTTTGAATTGGCGAAGATACAGAATTTAATTTGAAACTTAATCTTTAAAGAAAATTATGCGTGTCGCAACAGCGGCGCCAGTGGAGTGCAAAGAGTTAACAATAAAACTACCAATAATTAAAGTACCAAACAAATCACAGTAATAAATCACATTTCCAATAATTAAAGTGCAAAACAAATCACAGTAATAAATCACACTACCAATAATTAAAGTACCAAACAAATCACAGTAATAAATATTTAAAGAAATACGTAATATAAGAAAAACAAATCTTTAATCATATATTTTACGAAAAATCATGAAAAGTACTGAAAAATGCACAGTTAAAAAACCTATAGAATTTCTATAAAAAATTACGAACTGGTCATTTAATCGCTTTGGTAGCTATAACATTAAAAAAAGGTATTTTTATCGCGGTTAAGTTTCGAACGTTTAACGATACCTTCGACGACCCTACAGATTATAAAATACTAGTAGACATACGTCGTAGCAATAAGTGCACCGTTTATAACAAGAAATGGGCATTCCTTTCCGTTCTCACGATGTTGGCGATAAAGGTATTTCGTACAGGTATATTATTTCCAACTTTATTATACATAATTGATCAGTCCCTTTCTCACAAGATTACTCTCAAAGGAACTAGAATCGCCGCGAGAATGTGTATTTGCTATTGAGCAAGTGCTTTCTGTTCTCATAGCTTTACTCGCTTCAAAGGTCTGCCCATTGCACGGCGTGGAAAATTTAGCATTTTTAGAAAAACGCGTTTAAAGTTTTCAGAACGAAACATAGGCTTTCAAGAAACTTACATCTTATTTCAAGTTGGTTAGCGATACCAGCGCTGTATAATAAACCTTGCTGTTCTTCAAATTCGTTCAGCAAATCCGCTTGTTCTTATTTTCGAGCAATTCTTGCCTCTTTTGTACTCTCAAGGCTGCGGCGCTCCTGTCTGTTGATACGATGAATGTTACACATTTCGGCGAAATGCTTACACTGGACCCCGATTTGTAGTTGTAAATTGTTCATAATTTGTAAAATGAACGTGTATCCTTCGTTGAACACGACGGCAGCCAAATATGCAGCAATTTCGATGATTTTTGAGCCGCTTAGGGGCCAGACGTCACAGAGTAGCGTTCGTTCGCGCCAGCGCTATTAGGTTTTAGCCAAATGTAGCCTAGCCACTTAGTTTTTCCATTCACAAGCGGTCATAAATCTGGGAGGCCATCGGGCACCTTAGCTCTTCGTAGTTTCGCTTTGCTTGTTTAGTTTCATCAGCTGCATGCCAGATTTGCCCACATTTGTTTAGTTTAGAATGTTTCAACGGCTTCGGAGCGTCTTCCAAATTTATTACCTGCTGCGGTACTGTTAAGGGGACACGGATTTCCCGCGCGCGTCACTCAAGGGTCTATCGGTACTTGAGAGTGACCGTCGACTTGGAGGCGTAGTTTCGTTAGTTTTGTTTTTTGTACGCACCAACGTCTTACTCCGAAAATTGTAATTGACCAATCCGTGTCCCCCATCCCCGCCGATGCACCTCTTCCGAGGCATCGTGTGCTTTGTAAATAGTTGTAGATTTTAGAATTCGGTAAGCCTTCGCTTAAAACACACGCAACCAACACCAGACTCCACAAGAGGAGTAACTTGTAAATATATTCGTTAACATTGAACCTAGTTATTTGTCTCCCTGCGAAGGGAGTGGTCCTTCGAGAAGTTTTAGTCGGCACACCACGTGCAAAATCGACCAAGCTCGACCGATCGCCAGATCGACCACGAGTATATCAAACAGCGTTAAAACTTTCATTTGCGTTTTGCTATTTGCTTAGGGACGTTACCTTTTCGAAAAATGTTAGGCAAACACAAACAATTGATACATCTTGTAAATTGTGGCATTGCGAAAATAACAGAAATAGCTAATTGTAAGCTATATTATGCCAAGGGACCGGAAAATAAACCACTCGTGCACTCGGTCGAGTACGTGCGCTTCGCATCATTCGTAGCGCGTTACTTTAACCCCTTGACATACGAATTAAATGGAACTTGATGCGACCGAAAAATACCATTTAATTTCGCTCAACTGAACGGTTACGTGAAG
This sequence comes from Ctenoplectra terminalis, assembly GCA_019453375.1. NCBI lineage: Eukaryota > Metazoa > Arthropoda > Insecta > Hymenoptera > Apidae > Ctenoplectra > Ctenoplectra terminalis. The sequence continues at coordinate 38,721 of SMSQ01004120.1, read as the reverse complement.
GCTGAGAAAGAGTATATTTTATTTTGAAATTTGGATTTTTCATTCAGATTGATGTTAATAAAGAACATCTAAAGTTGAGAAGGTGATAAGCTGGACCATCTCGAACGTTGTAAACAAACAAGAATCGACGCACGAGTGAAGCAACTATGTAATCTAATTGTATACTGCACGGCGTCCGCCGAAAAAAGCGCTTGACGAGTCTGACTCGTCAAAGTCTACAGTGGCCCGTAAAATGAATGACGAGTCTGAGTCGTCATTGTATGTCAAGGGGTTAACAGGTTGACTGCCATGGGGGTGACCGGTGACCGGCACTCGACTTGGCTACAGCGCCATGGGGGCCACCGGTGACCGGCGATGCGACCAATAGTAAAATACATAATTAGAGTAAATATCGATACTGATAAATTTTCAAATAATACCACTTTACTATAATGGTTTGAAGAAATTAATGCCGAACAGAACATGCAAAAATAATTTTATTAATACAAGGAAAATGTAGATATTATTTTGTTCAACATAATGTACATCGCATAATAAGAAATTCATGTTGGCGCCATGGGCAAACTACCTAAAATGCGCGTGGCAGTCAACCTGTTAATGACTCTGTAGGTACACTTAGACTTCGAATTTCTAATTGAAATTGTCGGAGCATATTGTTGCGACACTGTGGATGAACCCTTAAGATCGGACTGAACTTGGCGTCCGATTACGAGTAACGGTGTAAACAAGTCTTTAATCGAGCGGTGTCGCAAGGCCCACCGGAAGGGGTGCCAAGGAAAAGTGTTGACAAAGCGAGTATCGCCGGAACCACGAACGAGTGCGGACGCACCGTGGTTCTTGTCTTCCGGTATCACAATTCTATATGATAATCGAGTCTGTAAATACACTGTAATATAGTTTTAGTGATAAATTTGTAAATAAAGACAAGATGAGTCCCCTGACAAGGAATCAGGGGAGACCAGGACGCAACAATATTCTCCAGATCGTAAACTAAGTTTCTAAGCAAAAAAAGAAAGTCAAAATTTTTCATTTCACTTGACCATCCCCCCTTAAATGTTTCCCATACGTACAGGCTTGATAACATAAACATTTTTTCGTAACATAAACCTTCGATACTTCGACACGCCATTTGTAGCTTTACGTAAGAACAAGCTTATATTTTCTATCTTTAGATTTCAATTCGCAGATTCCTTGCCATATTCGTGCTCGTCGAGACTACGATCTTGCCGTCAACCATGTTAGTGGATCTGGGTAGGCGTACCAATATTTCCATGGAGAAATACGATCAGGCGGAACAGGCGATCCTGAACTCGCACACGCATTTAAATTACGGTTCTCCCTCGTGGTTCCTGGGCGCGTCGCACGAAATGACCGAACACGCCCAGAACCTTTCGAGGAAGGCTCTACGAATTGAAACAATGGCTGCGATGTTGGTCGAGGCTTTAAACATGTCATCGAAGGAAGCGTCTTCCGTGTTACCGTCTGTAGCCGCCATCAATTGTCTCGGTTCTCCGACGTTTTTGCAAGTGATGAACAGCTGCAAGGGAATCGATCCCCGATACAGAACGCACAGCGGCAAGTGCAATAATGGCTTGCATCCAACTTGGGGTGCAGCCCTAGAGGCTTACGTGCGATTTCTGTCACCCGAATACGTCGATGGTGTCTCTCTACCGCGTACAGATTTGCCTAGCGCCAGAGACGTCTCTTTGAGAGTACATTCCGGTGGATCGGATCTTAAACATCCATACCTAATGGCGCTTACCGCACTGTTCGGCCAATTCCTCGTTCACGATCTCGCGCACACGCCAAAGATGGAACTGCCCGACGGAGCTAAGTTAAAATGTTGCGACGTCGATTACGAACACTTTCATCCGGAATGCTTTCCGATTCGAGCCGATAATGTTATTGGCTGCATGGAGTATTCGAGATCGGCGCCACACCCAGGAAATTCGCTCCAGGTATTAGAAATATAGCGTGAGAAGAAAATCCTTTTAAGAATTCTTGCGAAACTATAAATGTTTCTTACGGAATCAAATTAGTAATGGAATTATGAACGATAAAATTATTTAACAATCATGGTATTTGGAAGAAGGTAATTCGAGGTGAGATGGCCTTGCGAGTGAAACGAATCTCGTGTAGGCTAAGTGTTCCGTTTTTCAGCTGTTTTTAGTAATATAGTGATTATAAATAAGGTACTCCCGTCTTTAAGTCACCGGACACTTGTAAGTTTTGAACACAATGCAGAGTACTGTGCAAAAGTCTTAGACCATCTACATTGTTGATCTTGTAACTGTAATTAAACATATTTTAGAGAAGCATTTCTTAACACTGTTAAATTCAAATTTTTCCATATCGCCTTTCTTGTGTTGGTCATGCATAATTTTATCTGGTGAAAATATGTTTTAAAAATTCTTTAACAAGCAGAGCCTTGATTAAAATATTATGGAACGCGTATGCAAAGTATAAAGGAAACATACGAAGAAAGCGGAAAAGGAAAAAATCAGCTTCTTAAATTGTCGATAACAGAATGGCAGGAAATGGAAAGTGAGTTTCTTAAAATTTTTTCAACGATTATCTAAAAAAAGAAAAAAAAAAGAAACTGTCGTGTGGCGAAAGTAAAAAGAGAATACACAAAATATTGATCGTTCTAAATTAATCAATATTTCTCAATCTAATTAACACCTCGTGAATCTAATTCTTAAAAAAAGCAGAAAGAAATAACGTCAAAATAAAAATAATATTAATCCATCTTAAATTCGTTTCTAAGATAGCAAAATATTTTTTTTGGCAGGTGGTCTAAGACTTTTGCACAGTACTGTATATCGAATTAGACTTTCTGTAAGATTTTAAAAGAACAGTATAGTTTAAGGTTCTGTACGACATAAATACTCGTGTAAATTCATCCATGTTTTTAACTGTAACATAAATTTTTCTTTGTTTTAAACTCGTTGAGTGTCCGCTGACTTTCGGAGTGTAAGTCCGGGATAGTTCGACTACTATTATTATATATTATTATTATTATTATTATTATTATACTATTTCAAGATGGAAACAGTAGAGATCTTTGTTTTTCATTTAAATAAAACAAATAAATCGGCTTATTATTATTCTTGTACTGACAATTGTCGCAAAACCGTATATATATTATAAATTACATTTTAATTACATTGGAAAGTAAAGCTAAAAAAATTTCGAAACCTCCGCAAGCGAGGATTGGGTTAAATGTGTAAGGTGCAGACGTTGTTTCACGATGGATTTTCTAAGCATGAGAACATTTGTGATTTATGTGGAAAATTAAAAAAAAATGCAACATATCAACTAATTTTCTCTTGTATCAAATTTTGTATAGACTACATTTTTTAGTATTTTTCAAGATCAATTTCAGCCATAATGGGTGGACGCTCTAATCCAAACATGCGGGTGAGACCATCCATTTGCAATGTTAGTATTTTTTGATTAAAACACAAATAAATATTTCAAATCGTATCGAAATTATAATCGTATCAAAAAATAAATATATAAATACTCGCAAATTGTGATATCTATATTTTAAATTACTTATGCACCGTTTCAATTTTCCTATGCAACAAAAATATAAAAAGAACCAACAACGAAGTGGCTTCTTTCCAAAAAGTGGTCGAACCATCCCGAACTTACCCTATTTAATATTACTATTGTAAATCCACATATACTAACTTTAGCAAAAAGAAGAGTAAAAAAATAGGTCATCACACCCCAACTTACTCCGTACAATGTATTCGTATAAACCCATGTATCAGTCCATATAAAATTCTAAATTTTACATAGAATTCCATTTAACTCTTTGAAGCATGGTAGGGCTGAAAGCATCCCACCTTATTAACACTAAACCTACCGACCATTAAACTATACCTGCTTGTATCAAAGAAATTACAATAATAGATACTTGGAAAAATACAAAATGCTAGAGAAACAAATCTTTGACCATATATTTTACGGAAAGTTACAAAAAAATATTCAAAAGTGCGCCGTTAATAATTTATAAAATTTGGACAAGAAATTACGAAACGGTCATTTGACCGCTTTGGTAAGTTTAGTTAATTTAATACCTAAATACGCATAGAGCGATACTCTCTATACCATCTTGAAAATTTTTAATTATCCATAGCACAGTAGTTCAGATTAACTCGTGTATTTAATACAGTTAGGGACTATTTATGTCCCGCTATGCATATTTAGGTATTAAACTTTTAATCCCACTTTTAACCCCACCAAGCTTCAAAGAGTTAAGTAAAACTATGCTTCGAATACTAAAAAAAATATATAACACGATGATTAACAAACATTGTATTTTTCGACGTAGGGATGCAAATTGGGTCCTCGACAGCAGATCAACCAAGCGTCGTCGTATTTAGACCTTTCCCCTCTTTATGGGAGTTCCGAAGAGCTAGCGAAAGCTCTGCGATCCGGCAAGGGTGGTTTGCTTAATACGCAAAGGAAGAACTTGCCTATGCCTTCGCCGAAGTACGAAAGTTGCAGAAGCGCGAACAAAGCTTTCCCATGTTTTCTTAGCGGGGATTCGCGGGTAAACGAGAACCCTGGTCTCACTCTAATGCACGTACTTTTTCTGCGCGAACATAACCGAGTGGCTACAGAGCTGGGACGACTGAATCCTCACTGGGACGACGAGAGACTCTACCAGGAAGCAAGAAGGATCGTTATCGCAGAAATGGAGCATATAACTTATAACGAGTTTCTACCCGTTGTTCTCGGCGAAACAACTCTCAACAAGTACGTGTTCTCTCTTTTGCTTCATAATTAATTTAACGGATTAGAAAATTTTTTAGTCACTTTTATTAATAATATAATGTTTTACTAACGTGTCCTTTTATTCTAGTTTTGTGTTATTTGGAAATATAGTAGGACTGATTCTGAATTTTGAAAAATAAAGTTAAACGCTTTAACACTAGAACTACCAGTCAAAATGACTGGTTGGTAATTTCTCATAGAAATTTTATAAATTTACAGTGGCGCGTTTTTAGGAATTTTTTATAATTTTTTGCAAAAAATGTGCACAAAGAATTATTACCCTTATTAAATGGTTGTTAAAATCAGTAGAATAATATTTTACTACTTGAAATATTTAATTATTTAGGTGAATTTAATTGAAAAGTGCTTAAATACTGGTAAAATTTCGAAATAGCAAAACTTATTATTAAAATACGATAAGTTTTTTATGTTTTTTTCTTATTTCATGTTTGTATTCAACGTGCACGTTATTATTCGTTTGACTTAAATTTAAAAGTTCCAGATATTAACCCTTTGCGCATTTCTTTCAGTTTCAACGTACGAAACATATTCTTTTATGTTAGAGTTAAATTTTATAGGAATTTATCAATGTAGATATGTATTTATCTATTATAAAAATTAATCTAATTTATCTATTATAAATATATAATAAATATCTATTATAATATCTATTGTAAAATTACCGATTATAAAAATATGATCATTAAGCCAAATTCATAAGCTTTTGAAAATATTTTATTAAGACTAAGAGCGCAAAGGGTTAAAAATCTAGATGCTTATACATTTAGAAAACAAACAGTTATCTTTTTAGAAAATCAGGGAACATTTATCTCACATCGTATCGTGGCAAAAGATAATAACCACAGTACATTGTGATATTTTCATAATACCAGAACATATTGTTCTAAATTACTAAACTATACTGTAATTTACGTTACTACCAATCAATCGTAAAAATTACAACTGAAAGAAAATACGTCACATTTTAGAAAATTATTATTTTATTTTATTATTATATTATAATTTTGTTATATTATTATATTACTATTCTGTTATATTATTATATTACTATTTTGTTATATTATTATATTACTATTCTGTTATATTATTATATTACTATTCTGTTATATTATTATATTATAATTTTATTATATATTATTATATTATTTTATTAATAGAAATTTACCTTACAAATATTTCTAATTACCAACCTTAAAAATAATGAAGTATTAAGGCAATAATTATTCAGTATAACGCAATGTAATGTAATAAAACAATGTAACAGTTTTAACGTAACGTAACGTAATTTTTACTACAATTTAGCGATTCAGGTTTAAAAGCAGCCAAAACACGAAACTTCGTGGTGCGACAGTTTCTCTAAAGACACGACTTTTTTTTCACTTTTTCGTTCTTTTCCGACACGACTCGTCCTTTTCGCTCATTAACCATTTTCAGACTTTGAGTAACATATCCACGTATATATGTAATAAAATTATTTCATTTTATGGTACACTGAAAGATATCAATTACGCTTAACGCACCGAGGCTATTTTCGAGGCTACAATACTCGAACGGATGCGACACTTTCGAACGCTGCCGCGTCTGCTGGGCTCTTCTTCATTGCCACGCTGACCCCAAAAACCCTCGACCTAGTTGACTCGCGATCGGCGTTAAAGTCTGGAGAAAGGTCCTTACTATCGGCCTTCTACGCTCCGCAAGAGTTCTATGAAGCTGGTGCTATTGATCGCCTGATCGTCGGCGCTACAGGTCAGTTGAAATTACATGTGAAATTACATAATTTCGACGAAAAATATCATTAAACTCAGCTACATTTCGTAACGTTTAACCATCGCAAGCCGTGTAATGGCTAATAGTGTTTGGCACAATACCACAGAGGACGATTAGTTCCCTGATGATATTCGTTTCGTAAGATCGATTACAATTTTATTGAATATAAATTATAGATTACGAACTCCCAAGGATTTTTCTGTGGCACGCCAAACGTACGGTACGAAGATTCATAGATAGAAGAATATATCTTCTCAAGAACTATTAGCAGTCATAATTAAGCAAAACAGGAATCATCAAGCTACTGTTAAGCTACCTTTCATATTAGTAGCAGATTTATTGAAAGCTTTTAGCTACTCCCATATATTTATTTTTCTGTGAGATATTTTAGTTTAGAACAATTTTAGTCGATTATGATTTTATGGAATTTTTCAATATTTGTTCTTAAATCATATATATATATATACTAATTTAAATAATTTCGCGAGGTATATATTTCTTCGCTTAATCTGAAATTTTATATGATTAATATAATTGGTTACAGAAACAGCTGCAATCGAGCTTTGTTAAGATAAATATGTTTAACATATTTTAAATTATACGATTTTAACTGTGAAGCAATAAATTAGTTAATTTCAATAGAGAAAATTGCAAATAATTGATTAAACTTATAATTAATGGTAATTGGTTATGATTATTTGTAATATAAATTTGATAAATAAGTTTAATAAATTACTTGCAATTTTCTGTATTGAAATTAACGAATTTATTGCTTCATGGTTAAAATCGTATAATTGAAAATATGTTAAATATATTTGTCTCGACAAAGCTCGATTGCGATTAAATTAATGATTCCTGTTTAAGAAGAGATTTCATCTCGCGTCTTTACTTCATTCGTATTTATTTCATCGAACAGAACGAAAAAAGAAAAAGAAATATTTATGAGTAGTGGAAAATAATGCATGTTAATCAAAATGCCATTAGTTCAAGTAAATTATTCGACTCGTGGTTATTTGTTGTTAGAATCGCGTGTGCAGACGTTGTTTTAAATGGCAAAGTTTTTAACGCAACCTTTCGAAGCGTATAGCAGTTATATCTATGTAGAATGTGATACACTACATTGCGTGAGCCTTACAGATCTCTAGATTCGAACATTGATAATTTTAAAATCATGTAATAACATTTCTCTGAGATGATTCATTATGCAAAAGTTGGCAAATAAAACTACGCGTTGCAATATTAAATAATTACTATTCATTTTATAATTTCTGAAAAAAAAGAAAAAAAAGAAAAAAAAAATAAGAGAAAGTTATTTTACGTATAAAGCAATGATAAGAAAAAAATATAAAACCAGTTTAATAACTTTGGAAATATACCTTTCTTTTAAAAGATCTGTTAGAAAACAGCGCAAAAAATTAATTAACGTAGTGTTATATTTTAATTATTAATGACTACATTTTATCAATTTTGCTATATTTCTAAAACCGATAATATTCTGATAAACTAAAATAGATATATAAATATATATCTATCTATTTTATATAATATCTATATCTATATATAAATATTAATATAAATATCTATATGTAAATATTATCTATATTTATATATAAATATTTATCTATTTTATATAATATATTCACAAAACAATAAAGAATGCTCGCAAAATAGGATGAATATAAAATTCACGCTGTTTCTTTAACAATAAAATTTCATCAATTATAAAAATGAAATAGTATTATTTAAGATTTGTGTGGTAACGTTTGAAAAAATAATGTCTGGTTAAAAGTACAGGTAGAATTTAGATAAAAATTTTAAAAAAATATTTCTACGATCTGCCAACACATTGCCCCATGAGAACTTGGTTTTAATGACGATCTAGGATGCAAGATTTAATTTCCGCGACAGCGGGACATTCTAGGAAGCCTTTTCCGCCGGGACTGAATGAAATCCTTTTGGAACGATATTTCCATGATGGAAAAAGCAGCGATATTGCCGTGGATTATGCTGCACAAGTCATACAACAAGGAAGGGATCATGGATTACCACCTTATGTCAGATGGCGATCATTTTGCAATTTACCGCACGTCACCAGTTTTGAAGATCTTAGAGGAGCAATTACCAAAGATACTATAGAAAGACTTCGAAGAGTTTATAAGTAAGAGAACATTTATGACAATATATAATAATGTTAGCTATTCGCGTCGAAAATTAATAGATAGTAATATTTTAATAACCAGTGTAAGGTTACGTCAAAGGATAATATTAAAATTAACCCTCTATAGCCTGAATTTTGTTTGCTTATTAAAGAAAAAACTAAGATTGATTACAATTTTTCACATTTATTTGAAAATTTTCAAACTAATAATTGCATGACACCCTGCCAAAGACGAGTATACTCGTCCTTGGCAGCGAATGGGTTAACACGTTGACCGCCACGATGATCATATGCGACCGGAGATTGTTTCTCCTGTAGCGTCACTATGGTGCTTCAAATGTTTGTAATTGTAAAAATTAAACGAAGATTGATAGTTAATGAATTTTGAACATCATCATCGCTATTAGAGAATACTTTGAAATAAAATATGCGCTATTCAACGATTAAAAATTTTGATTAGAAGATCAAAAATTAGAAATTTTTATCGAATCTTTCATTTACCAGTGTTATAATTGTAAAAATTAAACGAAGATTGATAGTTAATGAATTTTGAACATCATCATCGCTATTAGAGAATACTTTGAAATAAAATATGCGCTATTCAACGATTAAAAATTTTTATTAGAAGATCAAAAATTAGAAATTTTTATCGAATCTTTTATCTACCGGTGTTATAATTGTAAAAATTAAACGAAGATTGATAGTTAATGAATTTTGAACATCATCATCGCTATTAGAGAATACTTTGAAATAAAATATGCGCTATTCAACGATTAAACATTTTTATTAGAAGATCAAAAATAAGAGATTTTTATCGAATCTTTTATCTACCGGTGTGGCGTCCTGAATAAAACATGTGATTTCGTCGTGGCGGTCAATGTGTTAATATATAATTAACCCTCTATAGCGTGAATTTTATGTATTTATCAGAGAAAAAATTACGATTCATTACAGTTTTTCAATTTGATTTGAAAATTTTTAAACTAATGATTGTTATAGATGGCTCGCGGTATAATTACAGTAATGCAGTAATAAAATTTAATATTACAGTGATAACTAAACAAAATAAATTTTTTTAAATACAGATACATTAGTTTGTAACTTTTAAGTCGCACAAAGCCATAGAGGATTAATATATAAATTTTTTCATGCGTACAACTGTTGCAAATCAGCGAGCAAATCGGTCTACTTCGCGCGCTTTCTCGCGAGAAAACTAAATTACCGAGGATACATGTTATCTTAAAAGATAACTATAATAAACATGAATCAGTCACGCTAATATCTTGAACGAATCCGAGACAGGAGATGCTAGTAGAGTATATACAATAAGAACAATGATGTGTAACAAATTCGTTTATCAAACTTCTTAACCCTCTATAGCCCGAATTTTGTGTGTTTATTAGAGAAAAAATTACGATTGCTTACAGTTTGTCACTTTTATTTCGAAAATTTTTTAACTAATAATTGCTATGGAAGGATCGTAGTATCGCTACAGTAATACAGTAATCAAATTTAATAGCGCAGTGATAACTAAATAAAATTAATTTTTCAAAATATAAATACATCAGCTTGTAACTTTTAAGTCACACAGGGTTAATCAATTTATAACTTGAATAAACATTACACATTATGATATAATATTAAGAATAAACGTTGTTCTATCCTTAATATTAAATTTTAAAGTAAAAAATGTATAAATTTGATTGCTCATTTAAATTTAAATATTATAAATTTAAAATATTATAACCAGCTTTTAATATGAATAATTTATTCTTCGTTATAATATTGATCTGAAATTTTACTGTTTCCCGAATTACGTATTCGTTATCATTTATTTTAATCTGAGCATTTCAATGTGTAATTCATAATTAATAACATGTATGATTAACTAATTGCTGTTAACCAAACATGTATTATTTACGTTGTTTTTAATTTACAGGAACGTACACGATATAGATTTAGCGACAGGATTACTTTCGGAAGCACCTCTACCCGACTCAGTTTTGGGACCAACGTTTCTCTGTTTATTGGGCCGTACTTTTCAAAATATTCGTTTCGGTAAGCGATCTTTGTTCGGTTCTGACGAATATTGAAAGTACGCGATTTGTTATTAATTTTACTAATTGGCAAAATATTTTGCACGTACAGGCGACAGATATTGGTACGAAAATGCAAACAGTCCAGGATCATTTGCTTTAAATCAATTGGAAGAAATTCGAAAAATAACAATGGCACAAGTTTTATGTTACAATGGCGAAAGATTGAATTGGATGCAACCTAGAGCATTTCTTCTGAAAGATCGCTTCTTGTAAGTTTGTTATTTCGTTGAAATAGGTATTTAAAATAGTAATAATTATTTATCGGAGACAATTTGAATTTTCAGGAACGAAATGATAAATTGTACGATACACACCAGCGGATCGCCAAATCTTTCGCTTTGGAAAGAAAAGAATGATCCATAACTCTTCTGTTATTTGTCGTTGTACATAACAAATACTATTTTAATTGTTATTGATAGAAAACACTAGCGTTTATATTAATCGATATTGTTCCTTACAATCGTGAAGCTAAAACTATATTAATGATAAGATATATTTAACATTGCAAATTTCATGTATTTTATTTACTCTTCTACGACACTAGATTCAAAATTGTCTCGATTCAAATTTCGCTAAGTTAAAAAATAACCAACGTAATCGCAAGTCAATCCTGTTACTATTTAAGAACTATTTGTTTTGCATAATTATATCCATTATTTTTCTTACATACAAATAATATATGTCTCCTTTTCTATGTTTATATTTACTATTTTTTATACATTTGTAACATCGATAACAATAATAATTATACTTAAAAAATTGCGAATTTCTGTATCATTTTAACAGAACATAAATACTCCTATCTTTCTTTAAATAAATATAAATCATTATGACTTGTATAATATATAAAAATGTCTCTATATTTTTTACAATTAATAGATTATAAAATACAGTTAAAATTTCTGAATTTAACATTATAAAACGGTAATGTTTTCTTATAAGACAACAAATAACTGAAAAATGAATTCTAATAAAATTAAAATGGTACCTGAAACTATTGATTGCTTGAACCAAATGTAAAGAAGGTAAAAATAATAATTCCACAAATAATACATAAATACTCCTATCTTTCCTTAAATAAATATAAATCATTATGGCTTATATAATATATAAAAAAGTTTCTATATTTTTTACAATTAATAGATTATAAAATACAGTTAAAATTTCTGAATTTTGAAATTATAAAGCGGTAATGTTTTCTTATAAGACAACAAATAACTGAAAAATTAATTCTAATAAAATTAAAATGATACCTGAAACTATTGATTGCTTGAACCAAATGTAACGAAGGTAAAAATAATAATTCCATAAATAATACATAAATACTCCTATCTTTCCTTAAATAAATATAAATCATTATGGCTTGTATAATATATAAAAACGTCTCTATATTTTTTCCAATTAATAGATTATAAAATACAGTTAAAATTTCTGAATTTTGAAATTATAAAACGGTAATGTTTTCTTATAAGACAACAAATAACTGAAAAATTAATTCTAATAAAATTAAAATGATACCTGAAACTATTGATTACTTGAACCAAATGTAAAGAAGGTAAAAATAATAATTCCCTAAATAATAAAATTAAACGAGATAACGAAAACACGCTTGTTAATAAATATTTTATACCCAACATATATCAAGATATAAAACAAAAAAGATTATAATTATTTGTGTACATTAACCTCTCCTGCTTATAAACGCTAAAATATTACTAGATTATATAAAATAATATTTGCTCCATTCGATAACATTTCTGAAAAGAATCCAGCAAATTATTACATTATATGTTACAAATTTTGAATTATGTATTACGTTACAGTAATACTGCTAACTTATTACATCACTTTTCAAATGCCGGAAGCAACGGGAGGTAACATTATAATACACAATTCTAGTTGTTGAACAACTTTGTATTTCGACTTTTAAATAAAAGAATAACAAATATTACTTTGTATCCAAATAACATATATTCTAAATTACCGTACGCACGATTTATTTAGCTTCTTTGATTTTAATTTCGTTCTAACACGTTCGATTAATGATTACGATATCTACATTCTAGTAGAATATTCGGGATAATTCTCGAATGATGGAGAACAGGAAGGCCATGGTACATATTCATTGGTGTATTCCCTAAGAACCGTATTCTCACTGGTCAAATAATATTTCGACATTGGTCGATCGAAAGGAAAAGCTTCTACTGCGCGCATGTTGTACGCATTATAAGTCTCTGTGAAGGTTGCATCACTACACGTGAAGTTGGGGTATTCGCGTCTCTTCTTAGATTTTTCATAAATTGGAACGAAAAAAGGTTTAAAGTCAAGATGTTGACCGCCGCAAGATTGTTAACTCGTAGTTGTAGCAATATAACTTGCGATATTACTAGAAAACAACAATTCAGCACAATTTTAAAAAATGTAAGTCTCGATGGCGATCCACGACACGCCGTTCAGTATCATTCGGCGAACGTTTGTTGGTCGTATTCAATTTGTACAATGTTAATATCAATCCGTTATGTAACGTAATATCGAGTTTTTAATTGTATATTTATTTTTTCTTCCTCAATGTATTATTTATCTGCATATATTTTTTTTTAACAACATTTAAGCATTGCCGATTTCGTAGCCGGCACGTGATCAGCTTTCAATTTAGTTTTTATATATATTTATATTTATAGTGATTTTGTGAAAGGATGTAATTTTATTAATATTTATTGCATCTACATTTATTATACGCTTTTTATAAATATTATTTACTGTTCGTTCGCTGCATTATCATTTATTATTTGGAAATTTTTAATGGGATATTTAAACTATATAAATTTGAATGTTTTTTTAGGCTGCGGCTCCTACGCTCAGTATACCTCAACGATTTACAGATCTGCACCAGTATAGGCACAAGTAAATGAAATCTATGTAGTATAGTTATTAGCGTATAGTTAGGATTTTATATACCGTTGATAGTATAATCAGTCGTGTTTTCAACAATGATCGATAAAATTATGTTATTTATTTATTTAGATCCGAAGGTGTTAAAGGTGCAGTTATTGGCATTGACCTTGGAACAACATTTTCATGTGTAGCAGTTATGGAAGGGAAACAAGCCAAAGTTATAGAAAATGCGGAAGGTTCACGAACAACCCCATCCTATGTTGCATTTACTAAAGGTTTGTTAAATATTGTCATGCTGAGAAATTAAATGATTTTAAATGGGTACATGTAGCGCAACGTTCAAGATAGTAACATTTTTTCCTGTTTGTTATGAACCGATCGCAGAACGATAAGTGTCACTATATTATTTTGAAAAGGACTTTTTAACCACTTGCGCTGGCAGCTAATTCACTGTTGCACGTACTGAAACAATACTCTGAGATACGTTGTGAAGCATCATTTGAAACGAGAAGGCTCGATAGAGTCTTACGCAAAGAATTTTACATAGATATGAATAGTAATTTTGTTTATTAATAATCTTGTACAGTATGGTATGTTTAACTGTACTTCGACAAACGATTTCAGTCGACGTGGCACGTCTTTCCAGCGCAAATGGTTAATAATCGATTCATGTTGAACCGATATAATATTAATTTGAAATATAAATTGAAACACTGAAATAAAAGATTCTAAATCATACTCGATTCGAAATATCATTCGAAAGTTTTTATTGTAGCAGAAACAGATTGAAGAACTTATAAACTTTCAGATGGAGAACGTTTAGTTGGTATGCCAGCTAAGCGTCAAGCAGTTACAAATTCGTCAAACACATTTTATGCTACGAAACGACTAATTGGACGAAAATTTGAAGATCCAGAAGTAAAGAAGGATATGTATGTACTTTATATATGTACATATTAATAATCTTCTTTTTTTTTTGTAACTGTTATAATTTTAGGAAAACTGTTTCTTACAAAATTGTACGAGCTTCGAACGGAGATGCATGGGTACAATCAGGCGATGGTAAATTGTATTCCCCTAGTCAAATTGGTGCATTTGTACTCATAAAAATGAAGGAAACAGCGGAATCATATTTGAGTACGCCAACGAAAAATGCTGTAATTACTGTCCCTGCATATTTCAATGATTCACAAAGGCAGGCTACCAAGGATGCTGGCCAAATTGCTGGGCTTAATGTACTTAGAGTAATTAATGAACCAACAGCAGCTGCCCTTGCATATGGCATGGACAAAACAGAAGATAAAATGTAAGAATTGCTGTATTTTAACGTAATTTATATATATATTTATCAAATATATTGAAAGAAGAATGATGCTATTATTTTTCGTCTCTTAAACTCAGTGTATATGCTGAAATTATTTACTGACTAACTTGCTAATATTTATATGTATTTTTCGTTAACAAAAGTAACGTATTTTATAAATATAATGTATTTTTTTCAGTATTGCAGTGTATGATTTAGGAGGTGGTACTTTTGATATTTCAATTTTAGAAATTCAAAAAGGAGTCTTTGAAGTTAAATCCACAAACGGAGATACCTTCTTAGGAGGAGAAGACTTCGATAATGCATTAGTTAATTACCTTTCATCAGAATTTAAAAAAGAGGTACGTATATTGAAATGATTTTTGTTATTTTTAACGCGACAGAAATTATGTATGATATTCTAACATCATTTTTCTTTTCTTTTTTTCTTTTTGTAGCAAGGTCTAGACGTAACTAAGGATGCAATGGCTATGCAACGATTGAAAGAAGCAGCTGAGAAAGCAAAGATCGAATTGTCCAGTTCTTTGCAAACTGATATAAATTTACCTTACTTAACTATGGACTCTAGCGGACCAAAGCACTTGAACCTTAAGCTTTCAAGAAGTAAATTTGAAAACCTGGTTGGAGATTTAATTAAACGTACTATTCAGCCATGTCAGAAAGCACTTTCTGATGCTGAAGTAACGAAGTCTGACATTGGTGAAGTATTATTAGTTGGAGGTATGACAAGAGTGCCTAAGGTTCAACAAACTGTACAAGAAATTTTTGGTCGACAACCATCAAAGGCTGTAAATCCCGATGAAGCTGTAGCAGTAGGTGCTGCAGTTCAAGGTGGTGTACTTGCTGGTGATGTAACAGACGTTCTTCTTTTGGATGTCACTCCTCTGTCACTTGGTAAATAATTGTTTTCTCATGTATTTAATTAAAGTTATCTTTAGACTATGATGTTTATATGAACTAATCTTCTCTCTGATCAAAATGAAGAACCTACTCTACTGAGTTACTATAATTAATGAAATGAATGTCTAATCTCTTAAATATGTTAAAAACACTATTAAAATTTAATTTTTTTTTTTTTTTTTTTGTTTTATAGGTATCGAAACATTGGGTGGTGTCTTTACACGATTAATTTCTCGAAACACAACTATTCCTACAAAGAAAAGTCAAGTATTCTCCACGGCTGCCGATGGTCAAACTCAAGTAGAAATTAAAGTACACCAAGGCGAGAGAGAAATGGCTAACGATAATAAACTTTTGGGACAATTTACTCTTGTTGGAATTCCACCTGCACCCAGAGGAGTACCACAAATAGAAGTCACATTTGACATTGATGCCAATGGCATTGTTCATGTATCTGCTAGGGATAAGGGAACCGGAAAAGAACAACAGAGTATGTAAACGTATATCCTAATTCAAATATAACTTTTATTGAAGTTTATGAGTAAATTAATATCATTTCAACAACAACAACAACAACAGCAACAAGATGATGGACAAGAAAAGAAAGAAGAAAAAAATTAATTATGTTCAGATAAACATATTCAGACAAAAAATTAACTGTGCACACAGCTGTAGGAGCACCAATCATTTTGAATGCTCAAGAAAAATGCATCGTTACATACCATGCAACAGAATAGTAACGGATAACTGAACGATGCTGTTTTTACTTTCTTTTTATTTTTGAGCATGTGTTAGCAAATATAGTAAATTTTAATTAAAATTTGGAGGGTAAAATGCTGATAAAAACTCCTTCAATTAAATGTTTGTAACTTCTACACATTTATAATTGCATAAAAGACTATTTCTAAAATGTTTGAAGATTATCAGATTTGAAAGCTTTTCTTTTTTGTTTCAATCCGTACTAACAAACAACTTAAAAAGTCGAATATGTAAATGTGAACCTTCGCAAAAAATGCTATATATAGTACGTTATTTATTATTCATTCGATTACAATTCTGTAAAAGCAAGTCAAAATGTAAATTCTGTATATAACTACTTGCATTATAGCATTTGTTGCTATCAAATTTTGTATCATTATGTGCAAGAAATGTTAAGACATATGTTTAATTTTGCAAACACTTGGCCATATATAAACGCAGTAATGGAAATTGGTAGTTGAACAGTTAACAGATGCGATTACAAAACTTTGTAATAACAGAATTTTGTTAATTTAGTGTAAGTGTGGAAGGATACAAGTACGAAAGAATGCTATGAATGCTCGATGCAAAACCGATTATTCTATAGAATGTACGCGATGTGTAGATTATTTTAGGTAATATTGTATTATGATATATCCATGTTATTAAAAATTTTTTATTCGAAACACAGCGCTAGAATATAATTTCAATGTTTTCATTGTGTTATCTAATAAATTTATTAAAAGTAACGTATGTAAATATGTGCAAATTATCCTATTCTAAAATTGTATAAATTGATTCAGCAACTATGAAAATTCTTCTGCCTTTACTAGAATCTGTTACACAGTAATTATAGTTATGAAAGACACAGTAGTATCACGTTTGTTTCTTTAACGGAATCCATTCATGTTTTATTTGAAGTATTTTTTATATTTCAAATACAAATCTGTGTAACGCTACAAAAAGTATAGTAAATAAATTTAATACTTCAATTAAAACTATCTCAAAAAATTTTTTACAAATATGTACTTATTTTCATACGCATACGTATTCTGTGTGCAACACATATAATTCGTACAACTCAAAATGTATCATTTATGTAGGAATCAACTATAGTTATACGCGAGAACTTGATCTCTGTTGCTTTATGATATAAAAAATTTTAAATAAGACAATTAAATATCACTGTATTATAAATTACAAATAATATAAGTACTTCATTGATACATTCGATTTTCTTTCTACTCTAAACTTCAATTGTATTAGGTTTTAATACTTAAGTAACATTAGATCTTGTTTACATACATGAATAAAAATTAAAAACCAATCTTAAGATATCTCTAAATCTCCAAGGCATAAAAAAGATATAAAAAAGATAAAATGTTCGAAGAATTTGAATATTTTTAATATTTGTTAGCCGAGCAAAAATATTTTATAAAACATTTTATATTTTGAACAGTGATATAATTTCTAATTGAAATACATATTTTATCATCGATTATTGTATACTCGTATAATGAATTTTATACGTGAAAGTAAAGTTACAAAAATAAAAAAGAATTTAGAAAATGTAAGTGTAAGCATAGACGAGGTATAAGAGTAGACAACTCATCCAATGTACTTTTGTGGCCCGAATTCTAGGAGCCCAGACGATGCTTTTTTTGTCCCTGTGCTCCTGAGCCACCTTACCATTTTAGTGTCACTTTCAATGTTACCGATTCAGCGTAGAATAAGATCACAGCATTAATAGTGGTTAGAATTAAAACTAAACGTGGCTAGGAAGTTACGTAAATTAACACTAGAACCACCAAAGTGGTCAAAATGACCAAATGAAATTTTATAAATTGACCATGGCATCTCTCAGCCAATTTTCCGTGATCTTCTGTTAAAAATGTAGACAAAGCTTTGTTTACCTTGCAAATGCGTATTTTTTTATATTCCTTTCATTATAATTTTTTCGGTAGAAACAAGTATGCTTTAATCGTCGGTAGTTCTAGTGTTAAAATAGCCTGGCGTATATAGGATGGGAAGTCTAAGTAAAAATACTTAAATATCTCTATTATCTATGGTTGTCTGAAAAAATTCTGTAACAAAGTTACAT
Source organism: Ctenoplectra terminalis (assembly GCA_019453375.1). Lineage (NCBI taxonomy): Eukaryota > Metazoa > Arthropoda > Insecta > Hymenoptera > Apidae > Ctenoplectra > Ctenoplectra terminalis. The sequence continues at coordinate 19,930 of SMSQ01004120.1, read as the reverse complement.
TATTTTAAAGGAAACATCTAACAATAAAAAAAAATCTTTTCACGAGTTTAGTTTTTTTATATGGAATCATACATTTTTTTTCTGTATTCTTATAAAATCGGTATTTCAGAATATTGGACACGAAGTCTGGTAAGATATTAGATCTATCCTGTACCTCGTCTGTGATGACACAATGAAAAAGATAAACGAAGTAATTATTTATATTCGATTGAACCAAACTACCAAATAGTAAGAAGCAAGAAGAAAAATTAATATATAAACAAATAAAACTATCTTATTGTTATATTGTTATGAAAATAGATGCCTAAGCTTTGAAACCTAACCAACTTTAAATTGAAGATCAGAAGCAAGTATTAGGTTGTCCCAAAAGTTTCTTTCGTTTTATTAATAAGTAATGGATACATAATATTTTATGTTTTACGATATATTATTATTTTATACAGGATTCATTTTACGCTACTTTTCCCTCCATCTCTCGTTTAACAAATAAGGCTGAATGTTTACAGTAAAACCTGTTTTTGTGCGGTGGATAGGGACCGCATAAAAGAAATCGTACAAAAAAATATTCGGAATTTTTATAAATATTTACATGTAATAAACAACTTTGTACGATATATCACCTAAAATTTTTTTTATGCGGCGGACAGGGACCGCATAAAAAAAGTCGCACTTAGAAAATACATCAATTATTTACGAAATAGATGAGAAAATGCTTTCAAACCAATTAAATAATTAAATTAGACCTGGAAATATTTTATAAAATTTTAATTTTTCATCGTACATATACATGGAGAAGCTTTTAAAATGCACATTAAATAATTCACTGCTACTCGTCGTAATCCAAAACGCGCATCTTCTTGCGATGAATTGGTTCAAAATCGCTTTCGTCGCTTGAAGACACGATTTCAATTGATTTATTTTTCGGCACCATAAACTCAGTTATCAGTTTTTGTTTAAAACAAATGAACAGAGCGTCGCGAAGTGCAGATGCATTGTCGTCAAGGAGTCCCCGTAGTCAGGGTTCGTCCACAACATGTATATGTACACTGATAGGAAACATTAAACTGGCGCCAACGCCGCTGAGATTCATATACCGCATATAAAAAACCGCACGAAAAAAATCGCATAAAAAAGGACCGCACAAAAAGAGGTTTTACTGTATTTAAACATTGCTAGACGAAAGCATTGTGTGAAGATAACGGAAGGAACTTTCGGGACAACCTTAACCCTTTCGCTCCGACGGGCGTATATATACGCCCTCGAAGAATGACCATTCAGGTACGAAGAGCGTATATATACGCTCTGGAAAAGTGAGTTCGCGGGTACGAAGAGCGTATATATACGTTCATACCCTATATACTTTGATTTCATACTTTACATGAGATACTTTTGTCAATCGAGTATCCAGCAACGCTGCATGCCTTAAACAATTGACTATCATGAAATAAAACACAATCGACAAGACGATGTTGTGTTTTATTTTAACGATACACAGTTTCAGTCTTCTTTTGAACATTGCCAGCGACGGATATATACCAGCAATTTATAATAGTAGTGATTAAAAGGTTTACTCGAATTTATAATTCAACAATAATTTTTTTAGCTTAACTTTAATAATTCACAGGTAAATATTCAATTTCTGCCTTTGTGATAATATCTTGAGTTTTAAAGTATTTAATTTTTTAGACCCATTATCAAAGCACGGGGAAAAGAAAATTTAAGAGAATATTTTTCGTGAGTGATAGTGAACACGATTCCACGTCCTTTGAATCATCCTCAAGCGAACTGAAGGATGTAGAACCTAAAAGAAAGAAGATATGTAGGTGCCGCATCAGTAGTTCGAAATCGCATAGTGAAAGCAATATCAGTGAAAATCATGTTTATCCGGCAAAAAAACGAAAAATGCAAAGAAAAATTTTAGCGAGTGATAGCGAAGACGATACCATGTCACCTGTATCGAACTTAGAAAAACATCAGGAAGACCAGCAAGATGGGAGAAAGAAAAGATGTACTCGCCGAATTAGCAGTTCGGAATCCGAAACTGAAAGCCTTTGCCATGCAAGGCAACCAGTAACGTGCGCAAGATCAGAAAATTCTGAATATATTTGGACTACGGAAAACTTAGAACCGGAAATACACAATTTTAGTGAAGAAAATTCCGGATGTAAAGTTTTTATTAATTCTAAGCGAAAAATCTTAGATTATTTCCAAGTATTGTTTACCGAAGATTTAATGGCACACATAGTAAAATGTACAAATGAATATTATAAGAGTACTACTACATCCAATCTCACGGTAAAAAGAAAATATGGAAAATCTTGGGTCGACGTTACCATGAGTGAAATGTATCGTTTTTTCGCAACTGCGTTGCTAATGGCACACGTCAAAAAACATAAATATGCTGACTACTGGTCCACTGATTCTCTGATCGCTACAGAAAGTTTTCGGAAAATAATGCCGCGTGACCGACACAGAGATATTCTTAACTTTCTGTATTTTAATGATTCAAATGTAGCCAACACTCGTGATCCGCTGTATAAAATACGCCAAATTATTGATGAACTTCAGAGATCTTTTAGTAGATGTTTTTATCCATTTCGCAATGTTTGTATAGACGAAAGCCTAATGTTATTTAAAGGTCGGTTATCATTTAAGCAATTCATTCCTGCTAAACGAAGTAGATTCGGCATAAAGTCTTTTGTATTATGCGACTGCTTGTCAGGCTACATTTTAAATTTTATTGTATATACAGGAAAAACTACAGATTCCAACAGACAGTCCGATGACAATTTAGGAAAATCAGGAAGTGTCGTTATGACACTCTTAGAACCATATCTCGAACAAGGCCATACCGTATTTGTCGATAATTGGTATGCAAGCCCCGCTTTATTTACAAAATTACAACATCATAAAACAAATGCTTGCGGAACGGTAAAAAAAAAACCGTAAAAATATGCCCATAATATCCAATCATTTAAAAAGAGGCGAGATATCATTCCGTTCGTGCAATAATTTGTTAGCGTTAAAATGGCATGACAAACGAGATGTTTGGATGATAACAACTTGCCATTCGGCAGCCATCGTTGATACAACCAAGATAGATTATCGTACCGGATTACCAATAAAAAAACCGACTTGCGTCATTGATTATAATGCCAATATGGGAGCCGTTGACAAAATGGATATGGTTTTAAAATCGGTTGAATGTATACGCAAAAGTTTGAAGTGGTATAAAAAATACTTCTTCCACATGCTAGACATGGTTGTGTGGAATGCATATTGTTTATTCCAATCAGCAACTGCGACAAAATTACCGTTTGCCAAATTTCAATTAACTCTTATAAGGCAATTATTGCAAACATACGGGAAACAAACATCAGATATGAGATGTTCAGTTGCACGAAATCATAATAATCCTGAAAGAGTTACTGAAAGGCATTTTCCGTCTATATATTCGAATGAGGCGTCAAAAAAACAAAACCAGGTTCGAAAATGTCTCGTCTGCAGTAAACGAGGAAAAAGACGTGAATCGAGATACTATTGTTCACAATGTAATGTTGGGTTATGTGTGGTTCCATGCTTTCAAATTTATCATACCAAAGTTGATTATTAATATTATGTTCGGTTTTAAATACTTTAGTAATTTCGTTGCATTAAAAAATATTACATGAACATTATAATAAAATATTAAAAAAAATAAATTTTGTTTATACATTTTTATATTTTAGAAAGTAAGATGATATTACTGAATATAATAAATGTCATTGTAAAATTTAGAGACCAAGAAACGACTTCCAATTACTTCGTAGCACTCCGTACTCCAGTGTCAACTACTTGGTAACGCGGTCCGTTCACAGCGATCACATTGTGGCGTAAGCGCTCCGTAGCGAAAGGGTTAATAGAATTGAAGAAATACGTAATCGAGATCGCAGTCAATTACGCAGTCACATTAACATTGAAGTCATTAGTGACCACTAAACGGTACATAAATGGTTATTACGATGGTACAATATTTTCAAAAGCGAGTTAATACATTTTGCTTATAGCGAGTTTAGCAGGTTTATGTATCTAAAAAATTCCAGTTTGTTCCATGGAACAAAGCTATATTTCATTCTTGAATAAATAAGTGTAGCTGACAATCCTACGTAAATGATAAATATCGATTCAACTCGATCAAAACGATTTCTTTTCTCAGCTTTCACATTGTTATTTTCAATTCTCGATTATATTCGAGCGTGAAAAATGATAGCAGCATAAAATACAACGCCGCTCGAATTATCTCGAGCGTGGCCTGTTTGGCGCGAGTTAAGGGGGTTAAATAATGAATTAAAAAAAAGAATTTATTCTCGTCGAAAAATGTGTCTCGTTGTACCAATTTATACAATTGTCGTGAAAAAAATTTCTTTCCGTCCGCGACACGCTAGGAATTAAATGTCTGTCCAGAGTTATCGCAGACACCCTTTGTAAACACCTAATAAAAGAGGATCTTTTCGCATCTATTTCCTTTACGCCACTTTGACGATCGAATTGTACATAATTCCTAAGCTCACCGCTCCGAATCGCAGAGGGCATAACAAAGCGTCTGATTTTTTTTTTTTTTTTTTACACGATCGGTATTTCAGAACACGAGACACGAAGCTCTATAAGATGTTAGGTCTATCCTATATCTCGTCTGTGGTACAAGGTTGTTTTGTTTGACGAGGACATCTATAGTATAGCTCAAAAGACAACTTCTTGAGCGACGAATAGAATGGGGGGTTTAACAGGTTTGAAAAGATAAAAGTGGAATAGGAACTAAGTTGTTGAAATAGAGTTTCAATTTTGTCGTTTCACCATATTCTGTGAAAATAAAAAAATGACGGAGAGCTCCGACGAGGGATCCAACGGTGGAGATAGCTCCGAAGAATCATGCTGGGTATTATACAAGGATCGCGAGGAATGGAGAGACGTGATTCCTGTGCCTCAGGATGATGGTCCCCATCCTATTGTTTCAATTGCTTATTCTGAAAAATGTAAGTATTTTATACCCTTTACGAATTGTATTCGATATTAAAATAACAACGAGGTTGTTAGCTTTATCTCGTTAAAGTTACATGTTCTTGATTATGAAACATAACCTCAAATATTTAACCTTACATACATAGGTAAAAGTGGTTAACAAATATTTGTATAGATTTGTATAGATTAAAGTAGGGAAATAGAACTGTAAAGTAACGCATTATGGTGTATCTTATTATTTTGTTTATTTTATGATATATTTAAATCCTGGTTAGGTTTATCTCGTAGATGGAAAAGAAAGGTAAATATTGCGTTATGAAATTAATAGGTAAAATTTAAGTAAATTAAAAAATTTTTGATCGAAGTAAATTGTGAAAATTTTACAAACGGAATGTATGTTACTATTTTTTTTTTTTGTAATCATTTTTATCGGTCCGTTTATGAATTATAATGCATATAAATTGAAGAATGATTTCGTTCGAGCTCAAAAATACTAGTTTTCTGATGGTTATTATGTATTATTTTAATATTTAGAAAGTGAAATATTTTTATTCAGTAGCGATTTAACAAAACATGTAATATTTTTACGTACTAAAATTTGATTATTATTTTAAGTTAGGGACGCGTATGACTATTTCCGAGCTATTATAAAATCTGGTGAAAAATCGGAGCGTGCGCTAGCTTTAACTGAAGATTGTATCTGGTTTAATCCAGCAAATTATACCGTATGGCAATATAGAAGAGAGATACTTAAAGCTCTTGGGAAAGAGTTAAAAGATGAATTAAAGTCTACTAATGAAATGATAGAATGTAATTCTAAAAATTATCAAGTTTGGCATCATAGAAAAGTTATTGTTGAATGGCTTCAAGATGCTAGCGGAGAATTAGAATTTACAAAAAGTATTTTAGAAAAAGATGCAAAGAATTATCATGTTTGGCAGCATCGTCAGTGGTGTATAAAAACATTCAAGTTAGTACACTTTATCTGGTTTTACTATGTTTACTAAATTATGATTTTTAAATTACCGAGTTATATGTTTCATTCATATAATGTGCAGTTTATTCGATAAAGAGTTGGAGTATACAGAATTTTTATTGTATGCCGATATTCGCAATAATTCTGCTTGGAATCAACGTTATTTTGTAATAAGTAATACAACCAAATTCGAGCAAAGTGTAATTGACAGAGAAATTGAGTTCGCCTTGGATAAAATAGAATTAGTTAAAGGCAATGAAAGTGCTTGGAATTACCTTCGAGGGTACTGTTGGTGACCATTTTTTATGTGCTTCATGTTTGTAAATTGATTAATTTAATTAATGTGTGAATTATGTATTACATTTTAGTATTTTGATGCAAGATAGCAATGGTTTGGGCTATAATGAAAAAGTAAGAAGAAAGTGCGAGGAATTGTATCGTACTGGCTGTCGTACCAATCATTTGTTGGCTTGCATTATAGACATTTGCCAAGAAAGACCAATATTAGATGAATCGCCGGATTCAATATTTCATATTAATAACGCTCTTAAGGTATTGTCTTTTTTTATCCTTTTATATTTATGAGTCGATAATATTATTATTGATAATTATATTTAACTCCAGCTGTGTAAAGAATTATCCGAGAAACATGATACGATAAGAAGGAGATATTGGGATTTTGTTGGTCAACAATTATTGGATAAATTGAAGTCAGAGTCTATCAGTACGTAGTTTATTCTACATTTTTATAAAAACACAATCTTAATTAATATATTATAATCTTTATACTTGAAAGGAACTGTGTATCATATGTTTCTATGTTGAAATGACAGTGAATATATCAATATGAAATATGTTGTTCATAAAATTTGATAATGCGTTTTAGTCAATATTATTAACTAATAAATCATTTTACAAATAAGAGTTAGTAATTGGAAAAATTTTATAAGATATATACAAAAAATTCATAGTACTTTATGCAGTATTTTTAAGTGTAATAAAAAATAATATAAATTGTATAATTATGGATGGGAAAAATAAAATGATGAAGACTTTTACAAGGCATACTTTTTTCTGATATTAGTACCTTGTCTTTAGTAGGTAAACTATTACAAAAAAAAAAATATAAAGCAACGAACTGATCATCTATTTATTTATAAAATAGTTACATACTTTCAAGTATAGTACAATAGCTAGTTACGGTATTAATCATATTAATATATAGGATTTCTCGTAACTAAAGTAATTATGAACGCAGCGTTTCAAACGATGATTTTACCGCTAAAAATATTATCGTGCGTCTTTGAAGCTTTAATTTATTTCAACAAGTATAACCCGAAATTTATTCGTTGATAAAAATTTTTCAAACATCAATGGCCACTGAATCTTTGAGGCAGTCTTAAAATGTTTAACAGGAAAAGTAAATTTCGTTGCAAAGAAAGTGAGTTGGCAGTGATTGCATTCTTTAAATCAAACGATTTATTTTTTGAAAAAGTTATAGACAAATCTTCTTGCATTAAATTATCTTCGCAAATGGTTAATTCTAGTATCAGCTCAATATCAGATTTTAAAAAGGTAAGAAATATAAATACACGTTTTCTTATACAAAATCAAGCGAAATTATAAATTCAAAGCTCGTTTAGGCTTTATTGTATAATATTAAGAAGTGAATAAAATCTAATGCATTGCTATTTTAATATATCTACAAATAAAATCAAATTATTCGTAAATAATTCGTGGTACTTGTTTTTGGTACGTTGGTAATAAAAATGGCAAAATTGTAATTCATAACTTTTTTTTAACATTCAGATTCCAATAAGTATGTGAGACATTTAAAATCAAAACTCGCCAAGTCCGATCGACTTTGTCAGTTGCAAAATAATAATAACAGCGAGTCACAAAATGAATTATCAAAACAAGAAATCGATTTGGTGGGTATTGATTCCAGACGCCTCGTGTAATATTGTAAGTTTTTAATAGAATAATCGATATTACACATGACACAAATTTTTTTTTTCTTTTTTCTTTTTCTTCTTTTAACGATATGTGTAAACATCAAAGTAACATTAATTTTTAAGTGCCAATATATGTATATCATGACGGTACGTGACACGCGAAAAAGGATTATTACATATGTCGTATCGATCAAAGGTTTCAAGAACATATATTGAACGTGAAAAAAGTAACGATCGATGAAAAAATTTGACTGGTCTAACAGAATATCGTGTGTAACGAAACATGTCTCCGATGCACGATGCTTGTAGACTGGGCATCTTTTCTTAAGATTCTCTATCCTAACATTTAACAATCAACATTCAAACGAATAGTCCGATTATATGCTTGTACCGATTGGAAGCAAGCCCTCTTTTACGGCATTAAATGAAAAATATTAATTAATCCGCGTGCAGCTTTTCGCGATCATTTTATAACATTTCACTTTACTCGATTTCGGAATTTTTAAAATGCTCGCAAAGAAGATCGTTTCCATCGGTACATTAAAGCTACGAGATATACGCAGTTTTACCACGGATATATTACACATACACTTGCTTTACACCGAAAATATACCATCATATGAATATTTTTACCTCTTTCTCTCTCTTTTTTTTTCTCTTTTTGTTTAAATTCCTTCACGTTTAACATGTCGTATATATATATATATATATATATATTTTTTTTTTTTTTTGTCAACTTGCTGTGATTAACGCACGGTGCCTGAAAACTCGCACGTCATCTTACGATGAATTTTCAAAGAATTGTGGAATAATTAATCCGAGGTACGTACACGTAAGTTACGTCGAAAAGATCGATACTAACGCTGCTCAATAATGAAAAAACGTATGGTTGCTTAACTTTCTTCCGCGTACGTGCGAAGTTATTTAGCTTTACAGAAACGTTTTACACGAACTATTCTCTTTTTTTTTTATTTTCTCTTTATCAATGTGTCGGAGACAAGGTATCTGACGTATTTTTTTTTTTGCTTCTAAAATTCATGATTCGAGTAATTGCTGCGTTATCGCGAGAAGTATTTTGTTATTTAAAGGATTCGCGTCGGTTATCGTTTTCAGTATTAATTGAAGTTGGGATGCTAGTTAAATTTTTATATAAACAGCAGGAACGATCATTTCCATTCATTCTAACATTCGCTGGGTTGAGCAAAACGGAATACCAATGTTAACGTTCGATCTCGTATGCGTTCGAATTTGTACGTTTAATTCCCAGGAATAGCGAAATTTTTTCAAGCATATTCAAACGTTTTTTTTTTTTTTTTTGCATTTCATCTAAAGAAGTCAAAGGTTAAAATACGTATCGAAATGAATTTTTACATTCCACAGAGAATTGATTGGACGAAATTTACACGCGTATGAAATCTCCAATTCTCGTTTGCGAATGCGTAACATTTTTTTTCTTTTTTTTTCTCCTTTTTTTCTTCTCTGGTACGGTTTTTCGTGCGCCGTGTAACACAGTCAGGCTACATTTTTTTTATGTCCTCAATTAATATTCTCCTTAATGAATACGTAATCTATACGATTGGACCATCTGTCAGCCAGTACAAACACAGCCCGACCATAATTTTCCATTGTTCTATGTAACAGTTCTTAAGTATTGATGCTGACCGTGAACGATTCAATGACCCTTTAAACGTTTTTTTTCAACACCCTAGTTTGTCTCTTTTTCTTTTTTTTTTCTTTTTTTTTCTTTCTTTTTATGGGACATCGAGCCCTTTATCAATTAATTCCCAAAGGATCAATTCCCTTTCGATTTCTCTGTCCAGCAGTTACAATAACTACGTCTAGTAGATACCACCGAAAATATTCTCGATAAAGATGCGACTAGCTATCGAGAAGGAGATAGATTTCGTATAGAGAAGATAGATCGTTGAATCCTATTCAAATACAACGTGCCTACGTTAAAATAGACGAGATATTACATGCATTTTGTACCCCTCGCAGATTCTTTCGTCGTTTAAAGTGTAGCCAATCGGGAAAGCTTTCACTGTACCTATTAGCGTCAATTTATTTTTCGTGAGGTGTCGTGATTAAAAATGAGGTAATTTGTTTTCTGTACAATTTTTGCTTTCGTTTGTATGTTTTTTTTTTTGTTTAATTAAAACGTGTTTTCGTACCTTGACTTTTGTGAAAAATGTTTCGAAACGATGATGAGTATTTCACACAGTGTGTGATGAATATTTTTGCGATGTACCGTGGGTAATCAAATTTTGATGGCCTCTTCGAAGCTATAACTTATTTGAAGTTTCAACAATAATGGAATTGATAATATATTTGAAATGACACCTTTCTCTTTTTATAGAATGATTGTTATGATTTTATTAATGTGTAATATTGATTTTAAATCTGCTACAAATTATTTGAAATTTGTTAATATATGTATATATCACTGGTTGAATTAAATTTAAAGTTTGTAAATGTATATAAAAAATATAGTAATACGTATACACAGCATTATTTAACAATGTTAAGATTAATAATAATCAAAGGAAAATAATATAAATAAATTCGTAATTAATTCCCATTTACTCTCAATACTATCAATAAAATTTTTTTTTTAATTTAAAGATCTTTCTTTTAACTGAATTCTTATTTTTAAAAAATAATAGTAAAAATTCAGAAAGTTAATTCTTCATTATAAATTCGTAATTAATTCCCATTTACTCTCAATACTATCAATAAAAATTTTTTTTTAATTTAAAGATCTTTCTTTTAACTGAATTCTTATTTTTAAAAAATAATAGTAAAAATTCAGAAAGTTAATTCTTCATTATAAATTCGTAATTAATTCCCATTTACTCTCAATACTATCAATAAAAATTTTTTTTTAATTTAAAGATCTTTCTTTTAACTGAATTCTTATTTTTAAAAAATAATAGTCAAAATTCAGAAAGTTAATTCTTCATTATAAATTCGTAATTAATACCCATTTACTCTGAATACTACCAATCAAATTTTTTTTTTAATTTAAAGATCTTTCTTTTAACTGAATTCTTATTTTTAAAAAATAATAGTCAAAATTCAGAAAGATAATTCTTTATTATAAATTTGTAATTAATATCTATTTACTCTGAATATTACTAATAAAAAATTTTTTTTAATTTAAAGATCTTTCTTTTAACTGAATTCTTTTTTTTTTTAAATAATAGTCAAAATTCAGAAAGTTAATTCGTAATTAATACCCACGTACGCTGAATATTACTAATAACAAATTTTTTTTAACTTAAAGATCTTTCTTTTGACTAAATTCTTATTTTGATCCAATTCACCTCGATGTATCTTAAACAAAAACAAACTCATAAATCATCAATATCAAGTCACTATTCCTAATGAGCAACAGCAAGATAAAATGGCAGTCTATCATAAATGTAAATCTTAACGTACACTAATAAAGTAGAACACTGTTGCCGAGATATCAAAATACAGTTCAAAGTATCTATGCATTAAGAACACAAAAAATATGAGTATCTACGTTTTACTACTATTCATTATAGTATCACCAGAAACATAAAATATGTAATTCTTTCGCCTAATCATCATAATTTGATCACCCACCATACAATGAATAAAGTTCTGACGTTGAATTTTGTTGACACCAATTAGTGCAATGAAAATCATATTTTGTACGCGATACCGATTTTAATATTTGCTTCCAATTATTTCACATATACTCGCGTTTTCCTTCCAATATTTAATATTTCAATTCGCATATCAGAAAAATTTATGAAAGTTTCGCAAGTTTCAAGCATTTGTTCGGCGTTCGAAAAATTTCTACTTATTTCACGCAAAATTATCATACCTTTTAAGCAGTTCGAAATAGATTGAATACACATATTTGAAAAAATATTTAAGCTCGTCGAGGATATCAACGTAAAGCGCGCAGTAGCTGTTTGCAACAATTTCGTAGACCATTTGCTTAGTTCGAATAAGATTGCGGCACAGCGGACAGTTAAATGGTTCTTCGGTTCTCGAAAGTTGGTGCTATTTGCGTTTTAATGGTCGCATTAACGAAAACGTTCTATGTTTGTCTACTTTTTTTGAAACCGTGTAGAATGAAAATCATGTCGCTCGAATGGCGCGTCCAGAAACGATCCCAATGCAGAGATCGTCTCGAACCTGTTCTTATTGTCTACATCGATGAACTTAAGAAAAACGCTTTCGGTATTTCCCTTAATCACGCTTTAGAAAATACGAATTCTGGTCCTTAGGAAAAATACCAGAAAAATACTCTGTTCGCTAAGTTGTTTGGAAAAGAAAGATTTCTATCGTCCGATAAGTTATTCGTGATGAATCGTGTTTCTCGCGTGTATCTAACTCGTATGATCCAAATTTTAAGTAACACTTCAGTGCTTGTCGTCGATGAGATCGCCAATTTAACTTTGCGTCGGTGTGAGCTCCTTTTTCATTTTTCGCGAATACTTTTTTTTTTTTTCATCTTATGCGCTACCTCGTTTCCAAGGCTCTCTAAAAGACACGTCAAATACGTATATAATAATTTCGTCTAACGACCGATAACGATACAATAATTTCCGATCATCGGCCAAGTTTTCTAATCATAGATACAAGATCTTACAGACGCAAGGCTCTAGACACGCTATAGGTAAGATAAGACAATTCAGTGTTTGTGATGTGTATGTTCGCGCGTGTGTTCACGGGCGGTGCTTGTGTGCAACGATTTACGCGTGTACATAGATGTGTTTTACGCGTGTTGACTAAGTATAGGATAGAACTAATACAGTACAATGAAGTTGTGCTTTCGAGGCGACCGGTGTTTTAAAATAGCATCGTTACAATTTTTAAGTCGTCTGTAGCTTACATAGTTTCCTCTTTATCGATCAATGGAAGAAAGTTTGTCGTACGATTAGTGTTAGATTTAACGTTAGAAACAATGACAATAAAATTACTTGGACATTCTAATTAATGGTGGAAAGGAAACTTATTAACATATTAGACCTATCGTATTCTCAATCAACGGTGTGGACGTTAGATATTTTACGCTTCTCTGACATCTAGATCTAATATTCGGTTGAGGTTGAAAATATCTAGACAACATAATTACTCCGTTCCCTTTGTCTTTTCTATACTTACTTCAGTAACTTCAAAGACATGCGGTAGTGATCGAGTTGATACGAGGCAACGCTTTGAGATGCTTGCCTCACTTTTTATACGTAAATCTTATCTTCTAAGTGTAGGCGCTGCTAAAAGTTGGAGAAACCTCTATATTCCGGCATTTCGTCGTACCTAGATCTATTTCCGTGTCCTTTCGTTCTCGTTCCCTTTGTTTCGTTACAATTTTCGTTTCGTTTCTTTTTTTTTTTTTTTTTTTCTTTTTCTTTTTCGTTTATAGCCAACTTTGTTATTGATACATCGTGCAATTTATCATGTCGCTGCTGGTACACTTAAGAAACTCAGAATTACAACGCAAGGCCGATCAAAACAATATTTTATGACAAACGATGGAAAAGAAAATTTTACAAGCGGTCTCTCGGAATGATTCTACTTCAGTTTTAATGTCTCGTTTCTTCTTTCGTTAGGATGCGTTTGAACAATGGTAGACTCGATGTTTTCGATGCATCGCGAGTCTCGTCCCGTTCAATCGATTATACCGACCTTATTTACAGTTAATCAGAAGTAGGCAGTGATGGAAAATGATTAAATATATTTCGCTCGGAAATTGTTATCGCCCGTCGCGGACGCTTTGGTCCAGTCATCGCAAAAACGTTACTAATTGCAATAAAATTCGGTATCGTGGGTTCCTGATCGAAGATCTTTTGAATGGGAAATCAACAAGACTGTTCCCGCGTTTTTTTTTCTTTTTTCTTTTTTTTTTCTTTTCTTTTTAATATTTCCTTTCTCGTTCACTGTTTTCTTCCCTTTTCCGTCCATCTCACTGCTTCGTTCTCTCTCTTTAGCAGCACGCAGTCTTTACGAGCTAAATTCTTACCACGATTAATAATTCACTTACCTGTCACAAAAATAAATACTTTTATTATATCGCTTAATCTACTCGCTTACGTACTAGAAACAACGAGTCCCGCTCAACATGGCCAGCTGCTCTAGCGGGTTTTACGATATCTCTTTTATACTTTCTACATCTCACGCTATTTCTTTTTTTTTTTTTTTCTTTTCTTTTTTTTCTTTTCTTTTTTTTATTCTCGCACATTCTCGTCAATTGCTCCTTTCTTAATGATCCGTGTGTCTCGCTTAAGCACGCCGATTGCCGAGTTTATTAATTTTAAAAAATCGTACTCGAGAATTTACTGCTACCCGTTTTAACCTGCGACGTTTGGAAGAGCCACCCTAAGTCGAATACGCGACCTATCTCCGCTCGCTACAATGTTTCGTTGTGCAACTAAAAATCTATCGGTGGTTCGCAATCGTTTCGAAATCGTTTCGAAATCGACGAGTAAAATGTAGAACAGCTTTGTTGCTTACAAGCGCTTCCAATACGAATTAAATTCGAGTTTCTGTAATATACGCTGCTGTAATAAATAATGGTGGTATCATGAATCAAACGGAACAAAAAGGAAATACACGATTCCTCCGAAAATAATGATACGTAAATAAAACATAGTGCTTTGTTTGCATTTCAAATTACCGTACTTTCGATCAGATGCAAATTTAAACGATATCTTTCGATGTAACAAGCAAATAGCCTCGTAAAATAAAAAAAAAAAAAAAAAAATTATTTTTATGGAAAACTAGTCTACGTTTTATCGTAAACGGTTAAAGAATCTATGCTACGATACCGTGCATGCACGTTTCGCGAAATGTTTTTTTTTTTAAGCGAAAATACATTATTCTTTAAAGAACAGAGGAATAAAAAATAATTCGAAATTAAGCTCAATTATTCTCACAGAAATATTTTCTTCGAACATCTGTGCTTCTCACCTCTTCCCTATAGAACTATACTTTTGGCACGAACAATGCCACGTACAATTAACGTCGAGTCTCAATGGCACGCTTATTTCTTCACGTCTGAAGCTACTTAGCAAAAATTTTCTTCTCTTTCCTTAAAACGCACTGTGCTACACGAATACGACCCGCTTTCTTACGTTAAACACCAACTTTCACATATTAAAGTAAGTTTTATTTATCTCGTCTCACCGTTACGAATAGCATCTCTTATTTCTTTTTTTTTTTTTTTTTTCTATTAACTGCTCTCTCTCTCTCTCGAAATCTGCATATCCGTTCATCGTTTGTAGCGCGCGTTCCTTAAAAACGAACTACCGGAAACAACCCGCAACAATTTCCGTTCGTAACTACTAACAATCATGTAATATCGTTCTTCTGTTTGGTATTTTTCTTTTTTTTTTTTCTTTTTTTTCTTTTTTTTTTTTTTTAAATACTTTGCTTAATCTTCTTTGATCTAATCCTTTCTCGTCTAGCGATACGCATACTGGATAACTAGAACTACGAATCTCGAAAGGACAATCTCTATTCTTAGGACCATTTCGTGCGATCTTCGATTTAGAGAGTGTCGTCCGCATGTTGCTCGATATCAGACACCCTCGGCAAAACCGACGCCTCGACGCGTCGTTTCGCGAGTCGGATCCTTTTAACGCGACTACATTCTCAACCGTGTTTGAACAAGTTAGAGGAAAAAAATCTACGAGTCGTTTTCCCTCGAGACGTTTCGACCCCGGAAATTCGCATACGCAGACGCGAATCTGTCTGTCGCTCGAGATCTTCGTAATACACCTTGAGGAAACTCTTTCCCCTGGTCCAGGCGGTAAGGTACAACGTTGAGCGATTCATTCCCAAATCGACAGAATCTCTTCAGGTCCATGGCATGTATTGTGGTCGCGCCGCGTGTCAGAAGGCCGTGTCCAGAGCTGCCATACTCGTTGAAATGTCCGGATCCGCGCGACACGCTTCTAAAAATTCCGACAACGTCACCACTCCGTCCTTGTTCCCGTCCATCTTCTGCAACAGTCGCAAATATTTGTTTTTTTATTTTTTTTTTATTTTTATGTTTGGTTTTTATTTATTTCTTTTAGAATACACAGTGAGCGATCAAATTATAACGATCAGATGAAGGAATATAGTCTAGAATATTATCGAATAAAACGATAGGCGTTTGATCAATTTCCTTATATAAATATATTTTCGTGAAAATAAAGTATTGAATATTCAAAGCATCGATAGAGTCAAATTTACAGGTATAAAATAGTTTCGTTTTTTACTTTGCTGCGTTATAAAATTATTGATATAACGAATAATCTTTCCTCCGTTCATTAAAAATATTTGTTTCGATGTATCAAAAGGCATACTTTGTTGAATCAAGCGCATCTGTAGCGGCATTAGCCGGCTTATTACTGATTGCACATAATCATAGAAATGCACCTACGTAGGTAATATTATGATCCATGAATAGGCATTCAAACCTGGCCGACTGATATCCTTTTATTATCGAATGTTAATTATAGTGGATTCATTCACGTAAATTTGTCGATTCGAATCCCTTTAGAGAGATAATATGGCCAAGAGTCATCGATTGCTGTTCGTGTTGTACATACGTATGAAAATTTAGTTGGGTGTAGTACGATAGCGAATTACAAAATCATCGCCTCTATTTCTTCCTCTCTCGCTCTCTCTCTCGCTCCCTTATCGCGAATAAAGCTTATAGTGATCACATGAAGGGAGCGAGGATTCATCAGCTTGTTCTGTTGTTTCGGATTAATTGAAATCACGTTTAACAAGCAGTAGTCCATCATCGAAGTTCAACAATTCCATTTACACCAACGATGGTTATCGGGATTGTACGCAAGATTTCTGTTCAGGATTAAGCATTTGTACATATTGTCATTGACCTAAAAATTAGAATACTCAAATGCAGTCGAGTTTAATACTGCGGAAGAAATTTCGTACGCTTATTCTTTTTATACAATATTAATTTGTAATACTGAGATAATTACAAGTACTGAGATTATCAATAAAATAATATATTATTATATTGGGTTTCTTTGCACCAACTTTATTATTCTTCTAAAAAAGTTACACAAGAAAATTATGAAAACTCCCCTAAAATGGCACCATAGTAAATTTACACGATTTATATGAGAAATTACGAATTGCTCATCTTGAGCACTTTAGTAGTGTGGGGTGCGACACGTAAAGGGATGAACAATTCATGATCGAGCCTCTCGGGCGCCGGATGGTTTGCAGGCAAACGGTGATGGCCTGCAGAACCGTGCCTGTTTTAGTTTTAAGTTTATCATTTGGTTTAAGTTTACGGTGCGAGTGAGAGAGAGAGAGAGAGAGACTCTCGCACAATTCGCTATTTCGCACATTTTTAAAGATTCAACTGTTTAATCCTCTGCGATCTGATGTCCCCTCTCAGGGGTGATGGTTCGGAAGGACAACCCTTCCGAATATTGTTGTTCGGTCCTAAACGGCTCCGAATAAATCAGCAAGGAGCCTAAAGCAAACCATCACGGTTTATGACATGGTAGGCTAGAAACAGCTAATTCTTGGGTGCCATCTGGCTTGCAGACTATCGATGGCACGTGCAAGTTTTGGGCCCAAGTAGCGGTGCCATGTCATAAACCGGGAAATACCAAGGGGGTAGGTTGGCGCGACCGAAACTGTTTCGCCAACCTGGAGGACCACGTGGCGACCAGAAGACGGTCTTGTTGCCAACTCGCGGCCTACCTACCCCGTAAGATGGACACGGTTCCCCTTCCAGAAAATAGCACGCCAAGGGCGTATTGGAAGGGAGGAACTGTGGCTATATAGCGAGGTGCAAAACGCGCCCCGAGAGACTCTAGTATAGATTGATAG
>SMSQ01004111.1:8433-31428 GCA_019453375.1 Ctenoplectra terminalis | reverse complement strand
AGTAGAACTGTCGCGGAAAACAGGTCCCAAGGTGGTTGTGTTTGACGTACCGAATGAGATAACAAATGAGGAATTTTTGAGTGAGGTGTATGACAAGAATGTGGTGAATATTGGAGTGAGCGTGATGCATACTGTGACGATGAGTGAGTTTAAGGAAAGAGTGAAAATTGTGAATCGAGTGAACAGAAAGGGCGCGAGTGTGGGCAATGTGATTTTGGTGGTGAGCAAAATCGTGAGGGACGTATTGCTGACGGAAGGAAGGGTATATTTAAAATGGAATGCGTGTAAGGTGAAAGGGTTTGTGAATGTGTTGAATGTGCTATGCATTTGGGCACATGATGCGTGAATGTACCGTTAAGGAGCGATTGTGCCAGCGGTGCGGTGAGAGTGGACACTTGAGAGAGAAGTGCAAGAGTGAGTGTGGGTGTAGAAATTGTAGGATGAAGGGTAGGAAGTGTGACCACTCGGTTCTTTCTCAGGAGTGCCCGGAATATGTGAGGATGTTGGAAAGAGAGACTGAGACTAAGCGATGACTAGAGTGGATATAAGAATAGTTCAGAATAACTGTCAAAGAGCGTACGCCGTTATGTGTGATTTTGGAAGAGTGCTCATGGAACGCGAGGTATCTGTGGCGCTGCTGCAGGAACCGTATGTGTCGAATGGATGTGTGAGAGGTTTGCCGCTTAGCTGTGATGTGTATGCGTGTGAGGGGGAAACTACCAAAGCAGCGGTAGTAGTGAATGATGTGAGTATCGAGTCAATGTGTGTGTGAGAATGTACGAATGAATATAGTGTGTGTGTGTGTGTGGTTGAAAGGGGACTTTGGCGATTTGTATGTTGTGTCCATTTATTGCAGTTATGGTCAAGGTCTTGAACCGTACCTCGCATACATGGACAGTGTGCATGATCTGACGAGAGGGAATCGTGTGTTGTTCGGTATGGATGCGAATGCGGCCTCTCCCTTGTGGTTTAGCAAGAGTGGAGGTCGTAGTAGGGAGAATGAGATGCGCGGAAGAGTGCTTGTGGAATGGATAATTGCGAATGAAATGATCGTGTTGAACAAGCCGAGTAAGTTTTACACCTTCTCGGGTGTGAGAGGGGAGAGTGACATTGATGTCACTCTAATGACGTATGTGCCGGATGCCAGTTTGATTGGGAGATTAATGCTGACTGGGGGATTAGTGACCACAATGTGATCCTAATCGAGATGAAAGGGAGTGTGATTGGGTGTGATGCGACTGATGTGCGTAAGCGGTGGAGGTGTAAGGATGCGAACTGGGAGGAATATATAGGAATGATTTGAGGGAGAGTGCGTGGATGCATGGGGGGAGGAGGAGTAGAATGAACGTTGCAAGAGGCGAGAAAGAAGGGAGAGAATGTGGAGGAGAGAATGGTATTGTATAAAAGGCTGATGGATGAATATAAGCGTGAGCTGTGGAGAGCGAAAGAGGAGAATTGGAAGAATTTTGTACGTGAATCCTCTAACTTGGATCCGTGGGGGGCTGTGTACCGACCGTGTCGTGGCAGAGCCCGGAGGGAGAGGCTGAGTACAATGAGAATCGGTGAGGTTCTAACGAGGACATGGAGTGAAAGCGTGAATGTATTGATGGAGCGATTCTTCCCAGTGTCGAGTGTGCGTATGGAGATTGTGGAAGGAGCGAACGAGGAAGCGAATGATAGGAGTTTTGAATGGAGGTAAGTGAATGAAGCTGTGAGTGCTTCGAGATTGCGTAAGGCACCCGGCCTTTTTTTCTTTTTTACGTGGGGGAAATCTTCCAAAGACAGCCTGGCCCCCTGAGGGAGGTTGCATATAGGGAGGCACCGGGATCTCATACGAACACAACCGGTGCCTCCCCGCGCACAGCACATAACTGCGCTCCTTGCTAGGAGGGAGTCTACCAGAACCCCCTCCTACGCATCACCGCATGGCGGCGCCGTACGACCACGACACGACGCTGTCCCATTCCCGAGGCCCTCACCCCGACCGCCTTGCGGCTCCAGACCCCGCACAGTTTAGCTGGTGCGGGGGGCTCAAGTGCCTCGGGATCGCCAAATCCCGTAGTGCAGCCGGCACAGCGGTCTGCAGCCCCTGAGGTAAAGGCACCCGGCCTAGATGGAGTCAGTGCAGAAATGCTGCGTGTGATTTGGAGTGCGATTCCGGAATGGCTGAAGAGATTGTATGATGTGTGTTTGAGTACGGGTACTTTCCCGGCTGAGTGGAAGAAAGCACGGGTGGTGGTGTTGTTGAAGTCCCCCGAGACGGTGAGATCGGATCCGGCCTCGTATAAACCGATTTGCTTGTTGTCCGTGCTGGCCAAGATGTTAGAAAGAATGATGGTTGTAAGGGCTGAACAGAAAGTGAATGGTAGAATGTATGAGGCTCAGCATGGGTTCCGCAAGGGCCGGTCGATCGAGAGTGCATGGTGGTGTGTGAAGGAAGCTGTGAGTGGTAGTGAATGTAAGTATGTGCTTGGTGTGTTTGTTGATTTTAAAGGTGCGTTTGATAATCTTGAATGGTGCAGAGTGATTGAAAAACTAAGAGCGGTTGGCTGTGTGGAAATGGGGTTGTGGATGAGTTACTTTTCGGAAAGGAAGGTATGTATAGTTGGTGTGAATGAGGTGGTGTGGAGGGATGTGGAGCGTGGACGTCCGCAGGGGATCTGATGATGGATGGGCTCTTGTAGTGGCTTGTGGAGTCTGGATGCAAATGTGTGGCGTACGCGGATGACTTGCTGCTGATTGTTGAGGGACGGAACCAAGTGGTACTGGAGCAAATCGGAATAGAATGGATATACATTGTGTGTGAATGGGATGCGGATGTGGGTGTCAGTGTGTTCGAGAGTAAGACTGTGACTATGTTGATGAAAGGGAGTCTGTCCGCCTCAAGGCGTCCTAGTGTCCGTATGAATGGTAGAATGATCAAGTATGTGGAAAATGTGAAATATCTGGGTATATGGGTGAGTGAGAGGATGGGGTACTTTAAGGTGCTGACTTTAAGGTGCATCTGGGGTATATGAGGAACAAAATTGTGAATGTTGTTGGTCAAATGAGGCGGGTATTAAGGTGTGAATGGGGCATGAGAAAGCGGGCTGTACGGATCCTGTATAAGGATCTGTTCATGGCATGCGTGATGTATGGTGCGAATGTGTGGTATGATGTTATGGAGTTTGCGTATGCAAGGGATTTGATGAATAGATGCCAGCGCGTGGTGTTGTGTGCCTGTTTGAATGTGTGCAGGACTATATCGACGGATGTGAGGCAGGTCCTGATGGGTGGGTTACCCTGGGACCTCGAGTGCGTGAGAAAGGGTGTGCTGTTTAAAGTAAACAGTGATAGGAGTCTTGGTGTGAATGACGTGTGTCATTCGTGAATGAGAGAATGTATGAGCTCTGGCAGCGGAGATGGGATGAGAGTATAAATGGACGAGTGACTTATGAATACATTAAGAATGTGAGGTTTGCTCAGATGAATGTAAATTTCGAACCGAGATTGTATGCGTGTTACTTGATGACTGGTCATGGCAGTATGAATGCGTTTTTACGGAAGCGTGGACTGTGTGAAAGTGAGCAGTGTCTGTGTGGGGCTGAGTGTGAAGACTGGGTGCATATCTTGACTGTCTGTCAGCTGTACCAGAATGCCCGAAACCTGAGTGAATGTGGGGTGGTTATGCGTGAGAATGGAAGTTTGGATGTGAGTAATGTGTTTGAGTGCAAGGAGAAGTACGAATGTTTCTGTAAGTTTGCGATGAGAGTGTTTGAGATGAGAAGGAGTGCAAGGATGTAGTGTGAGTGCGCGAGTGCCTGAGAGTGCAGGGGGGATGCTGCAGGCTGAAAGACCAGTGGGTCGTTTCCTGCGTGTAGCCTTTGGAGGGTAGCGTCTCCACACACCCGAAGCGCTGGCCGACCTGAGCCGAGGATTGTAGGGTTCTCAATCGGGTAGTAGCCTCGGCTACGAACATCCGAGCAGTGGTGGTGACTAGTACCGCGGGGATCGAGCGCCCTCCGAGGCAGTGGCCTCGGCCCGATCGTGGGTTGGACCATCGCGGGGGCAGTGGTTAGGCCAAATGCTGGCAAGGAGCCCCTTTTTCTCGAACCCCGGCGGGTGAGCTGCGTCCCAAAAGCTCGGGAACCAGCCTGCATAGTTGGTAGAGCGTGGAAAGTCGTTCGGCCCCACCGGTGGCTTGGTGCTAGGCCCTGCAGCCTGGCATCGCAACTGGTAGCACGGGTGTATGACTGTGCGCGCTGATTGGGCGTATCCCAATCCCGCGCCCATGGGGGTCGTATGGATAAGCTTTAGGGCAGGTGCCGCACGTTAAACACCCTTGACTTTATGTCTCTTACGAGATCTTCAACATATGTCCTCTCCTCTGAATTAAAATGATTCATGTTTATGGTTTCTAAGATTTCTTCGATTCGGTGGGAAGCGTTATCTTCTCTAACGTTTAAAGTCAACACTTGCGGAGAATTATAATTAGATTGGAACATATGCTTTGCAGTCACGGTTCGTGACGAGTGAATCGTATACGAGTACGTCTGGTGCGAGTGTACGCGTGGTCAGTAGGCTTACGCTGGGTCCGATGACCTTGACCGCTATACGAGACACAATGCGAGCTTTAATTGTTTGTCGGTCGCTGTCGGAAAAGGGAATAGAATATCTTTTCCAGCGGATTTCTGAATTTACGTAAGAGATTTCCGTGCAATCTGCTAGGAACGCGGCTCCCAAGGTTCCATCGGGGGGAACAGGGAATGTATTTGGCACGATATGAAATTTCACGCAAGTTCCGTGAATGTCTACGTGCGTGGTCCCTAGGGTCTTGATGTGTCCGTCTATGATATCGGTTATCTTAATGGATTCAGTGGGATCGACAGCTATGTTATCGTTTAAAGCTGATGCCTTTATTATGTTCAGTTCAGAGCCTGTATCTATCATGAATTTATTGCTAGTCAGATCTTGAAGTTCTGGTCTTTCGAGAGTGATGTGAGGGACGTCGGCTTTCCCTATTAACCCCGTGCACTACTTTCACGAGTCTGACTCGTGATGAAAATTTTGTAATATTATTTTATTATAACGCCAAACTTGAATATCACGAGTCAGACTCGTTGTTACACTTTCATGTCAAACATGAATATCACGAGTCAGATTCTAAAGTATTTTTTAAAAGTTTTTGATCCAAATTCATTTGAATTTCCAAAGAGATCCATCGTGTGAAGTAAATACGAGCCTTTCTCGACCATTCCGGCGACCAAGTTTGGCACGACTTTTTCAGAGTTTCGGTGTAGTACAAGGGGTTAATGTGACTCTGGTAGTGACTGCTCGTATTCGGTCGTTATCGTCCCGACTAGCTGTTCGTGTGTCTTCTCCCATCGTCGGCCCTGAGGAGGCAGGAGAGGCAATTCGTTTCCTGACGGCCGTTGTTGTCTCTAGGCATTTGCATATTCACGTTTGCGGCACTTGTGTATATCGTGCTGAGGATGGTTGCAATATCGACATATTATCGGTGGCTCTGGTCCCGGAGAACGGCGAGGCTCTTATTTATCGCGGTATGCGTCGAAGCTGCGTGTGTCTTGCTGGTTATCGCGAGGCGGCGGTGTAGGGTTTCGATCATTTCCGGGCGACTTATCGTGGCGACCGTCCTCAACGCGCCAAGACTTACTTGGTGCCTGATATCGCGGTGCGTAATCTGAGCTTCCCGTGAATGTTTGCCGCTCGGGCGTCCGATCGCGTTCCTCAATGAAGTGAACTCGTTTATCATCGCGCTGTTCCCGCGTCGGTCTTTCGTAGCATTGTTTATCCGCCTGATATTCCTTATATAATCCAATTGCTTCGGAGAATGCGGTGGCGAGTGTGGTGTGGCGTAAAGGACGTATGTCCGCCGGAAGACGTGGTATGAGACCGCTGATAAAACTATTCGAGGCTAATTCATCAATTTATGCGAGATTGGGTGTTCTTCCGTTACTTTCTATTATTGTGGTTCTGAGATCTTTGATTCGGCTGATATAGTCCAATGTGTGTCCAGAGATTCCTTGGTGAATGTTGGCTAATTCGCCGCTATAATGGTCGACTGTATGACGTGGAGCAAAAACGCCCGTTAGCCTATTGCATAGGTCGGTTAATGTGACGCATTCGTCGTCCTCGATCGCGGTATAGGCGCGACCATGTAATTTATTTACGACTAATTTCGTCAGTGTGCGTTCCATGCGATGTGAAACAATGTCCCGAGCTCGCTTGCATGCGCGGCTGAATTGAAAGACGGTGATGTTTTCACCAGTGAAAACAGGGATAGAATCGACGACCTCTTTGAGCGTGAAGCTCATGGGCTCAGTAAATGGTTCAAGAGAATGCTCGTACATGCGTGGATTGCTGAATTCGCGGCGATTTCGATCAGCGTTGTCGCTGTGCAATTGTTCGAGTTCGCGGCATGTTTCGGCGAGTTCGTCGCATAACTGGGTACTGACTAGGTTTCCCTTTTCAATTTTGCGCTGGCCGCTTAAGAGATTCGTATTCTTGACGCAGCCGTCTGACCTTTTGAGCTAATTGACGCCGCATTACGAGGAGATCCGACTCGACAGGCGCAGATTGCGTTTCCGTGATTTTCTTCGCGCGTGTGTCCATGATACCGATGCGATGGATTGATCTATCCCACCGCTGTCACCAAAAATTATGTTACGTCCCGGTATGCTCGATCGACAAAAAAAAAAAAAAAAAAAAGAATACCTTTCTATTGTCCTTACGTATCGCGACTATGTGTGTCAGTCTTTTGGGTCACGCGGGACTTACGTCCGTTATCTAACCCGGGAGCTCGCACTGTATCACTGTAACGCGATCTTACAATCTAGCGCTTACTATTCTGACCTAGTAGTAGCGATGGAGTAATGCTTGTCAGTGCCTACAACAATATCGTTTCCAAGTGAGGAAGCTGGACGGTGTAGTTGATGAGCGATAGCTTCCAGGGAACATTGGTGCTGGGCGGTCGACTGGATGCGGCCAATGTGTCACCTGGTTCCAACGTGCGGATGTCGGAGATGGCGGGCTTCCTGGATGCTCTATTTGAGGAAGAACACTCCCAGAGGATATCGATCAAGTTCGCACGGCGCGTAATACTTCGCGTGCATGCGACGGATCTGACTCTTTCAACCGGCACAGCGAGTCTGGCATCGGATTTAGGAAGATAGAAATACGGTCCGCGATTCTTATTTTTATCACAACGATATCGGAGTGCGACGCGTCCTCACTTCCGATAGCTTGATGCGAATAAGGTGTATATTCTGCGAGTCGTGGCGTGTGGCTTGTCCTCACTGTCAGTACAGAAAATACACTGGATCACTGAATTAACACTTTGGCGGCCGCACTGCTTGTTAAAATTTCTTCGCTTTGAGCCGGCATCACTAACTCTGTTACTTCGCTTGTCGCCGGCTGTTTTTGAAGTTATTGGGAGATGATACATGTCGAAAGTGTAGGGAGATGAAAGGGAGATGAAAATTCGAAAATGTACATATGTAAATAAATGTAAAATTTTTTTGTTTTATATATTTCTTTAATTACATTTTATTTGGTACTTACTTAGTACTTCTCTGTTAAATGATACGAAGCAAAACAATCTCCAAAATGTAATGGAACTCCGCGCGACTTGCATATCAAATTTGTTGGTTTTCTTTTCTTTTGTTTGGTACATACATGGCACGTTCTTCGTTTTCGTTTATTGGTTTCAGAAATGAGTACTATCTGGTGTTGCCTCAGGTCACAGGAAAGTCTGTCGATCGCTTTATGATGGGACGTTCGCGATGTAGTAGCGACATCCAAGTTTTGCTCAGGAGCAGTTACTTGATCTTTTACCCAGGATTCAGACACTTTCAAGAGAAAATCATAAAATCGGAGACTTTTGTGGTCTGTTTGGAAATGTTGAAATGTCTTGAATGCATTAAACAATGCGCAATTAAACAGATACATGCAAACCTTTTTTGACCATTTTATCGTTTTTCTGTATATGGGATAGTAACTGAGGTATTGGTCTGCTCGATCCACTCCCTTCATGTATTTATTGTAATCTAATATNGTATGTTTCCGTTTTGAACTTCGCTGTACAAGGCGCACGCAATACTGTTGTATGGTGTGTGGTATGGTGCGACACCTATGTCATATTCTTTTTCCTCAACCGCGTGATTTCCTTCTTCCTTCTGCCTCGAGTGCGCGGGTCNACTTTTGTGGTCTGTTTGGAAATGTTGAAATGTCTTGAATGCATTAAACAATGCGCAATTAAACAGATACATGCAAACCTTTTTTGACCATTTTATCGTTTTTCTGTATATGGGATAGTAACTGAGGTATTGGTCTGCTCGATCCACTCCCTTCATGTATTTATTGTAATCTAATATGCTTTCAGGTTTTTTTATTGGGCAATTGGTTTTCCTGCATTTTTTTTTAGTATCGATCAAAATGGCATTATGTATTGTAGAGATCATCCGTATCATTTTGGTTTTCGACGCTCTCCATAACTGTGCCAGTACATCACCTTCTCGTCGATGGCAGGCTTCAAACATATCGAGTTTTGCGCTATTTAATTTTTCTGGAAACCCTCTATTTTTTTGTATCGTTCCACAAACACGAACTTTTTTTTGAAGTAAAATTCGCGCCATGCAATCATTCCTTCGTCAATAGAGATGTTTTGACCAAGGCCAAAATTTTCTTCAAACTTTTTCGAAAAATAATCAATTATCGGTTGCTCTTTAAAAAGCCTGCCGGCATTATCCGGTTTATCATTATTATTGGAAAAATGCAGATATGATCATATTTGTCTAAATCTATTGCGGGTCATCGTTTTGCGAAATATGGGCGTTTCTATCAACGGATTCGTTGACCAATAATCATCTATTTTTGCTTTTTTTTACAATTCCCATAAGGATAGCAAGCCCAAACCATTTCCTAAGTTCGGTTGCCGTAATGCTGACAAATTTGACGCTTTTTTTACCTATTTTCCTTCTGTGGCAATTTTGATCATAATACTTGTTTGTTTCGCTGTTGATATATTCAAATAAATCCTTCTCAATAAATAATTCGACGATGTCCTTGACGCACTGTGTTTCTTCGGGAAATACGTTTGGGCCTGGAAACCCTTCAAATTCCTCATTGGTCCTCGATAAATCGGCATCTGACCACGGTACACTATCATCTTCTTCTGGTCCATCCGAATCAGTTGGCAACCGTAACGTTCGCCGAATTCTTCTTGTAAGAACTTCACTGTCTGAAGATTCTGCTTCACTTTCTTTTGTCGGATCTGCAACGTCTTCTTCCCAATCCGCAATGTCGATTGGAACGACGGACAAGTCGTCCGCGCATTCCTCGTAACTAACAGTGTCTTCTCCTTCGCGTGCCATGATAAATGGGTACAAGTACTCATAAAAAAAACAGAACCCCACAGATCATCAAGAGAATGCAAAGGATACTAAAGTGTTATCGTCCGCGACTGGGCGATACCGTGCGCACGACACCAATGTAGTGTTGCTGGCCGCCGAGCGATACTTCGCGCGCGACACCACTGTGGTGTCGCCGAACGGCATAGTGTTAATATATCAAAGAAACGGTCAACGTGCTCGTCCTCACTGTCGCTGTTCGATGAGATATGAATTGGAATATCGCATAGAATTTGATGTGGGGACTCGTTGCCAGTGAAGATTGAGAATAAAGAAATAGACACTGATTCTACTAATATTAAAGACTATATTTTAACTAAGTACAAGATTAACTTTACACTATTGGTTAACTTCAAAATTAGAAACAGCAAGATTACGCCTTGCTATCAAGAGGTAGTAACGCGAGGGAAATAGAAGGCTAGATGTTGAACTAGCAGCACGACTGACGTTGACGGAGGCTCGGTGCAAACACAGCCGATGCTGATTTTGGCGCTTTCGGCAGCTTCTTTTATACTGTTTGATGAGCTGTGTTTCTGATGGATGACGGTGTAATTATTAATATTAAAATTATTAATATTGTAAAATTGGCTGTGGGAGGTATCAGGTATGTAAAATAGCAGTGGAGGTGTTTGGCTGACTCGTCAGCGGCCCGCTGGTGGGAGCGTTGGCGGCCTGGTGGTCGACGTGCGAAGAGGTGACTCATGCGCTTGGCGGGAACGGCCGGCTACCTGCGCGGCTTCTTGCGCCTCTGTCCTTTGTTCAGGCGGTTGAGCCGGAGTGGGGGTAATTGGCGAGAAGCGATGGTATACCTCTGTGGCATTCCTGCATCTTTATTCCTTGCTTGGTGGAATCGATTGTAATGCAGTGTTCTATAATTTCCTCCTTGGCTATCTATGCTCTTAGTGCATTAAGCTATATGCTAGTGCTAGTTATTAATAATAATAAGTGTAATATAGACTTATACTACTTAGGACTATGTCGAGCACGTCGTCGCCCGACGTTACAGCAAATCATATTTTTCGATGTTTCGACACGAAAATTTACAGATTTCTCATTTGCTTTTGGTTTATTTGTCGTAATTCACGATATTTCACGTTACTATATCGAAAAAACAAGGGTCGCATCGAGAATTCGGTTGAAACATCGAAAATCATGTATTTTAGCTTCCTCCCCGGATAAGTGTCGCGTAACGTAGGTCTCACTGCCGTTTTCTGCCACCCTCCAGCCGCATCAGACATCCGTCCAGCATAAACTTTTGTACATATAGCTATAAGATTCTTTTATCGTATTTAACATCTAGTTCGTACACATTGTATATAATTTTAGGATAGTCGCGTCTGTCGACGTTCCCGGCTGCCGCTGGACGCGGCTGATCCCCATTCCGCCGAGCGCTGTCCCACCACGGTGTGCCTCGAGCCCGACTCCACCGCTACGCGATTCGCGGGCCTCGCGAACAGAAGGATGTCCGAGCACGAGCGTAGAAAGTCAATCTAAGATACCAATCCGGTCCGAAAACAACAATTCTTGTCAATTCCAATATCAAAGATAATTTTAACATAGTTGTACTTAGTCCGTAAATCATTGTAACAGTTAAACATTTTATTGAATATATTTTATTTTTTACTTACAGTTATACAAGTGTTTCTATTCCCTTGCTCTAGTATTTTATTATTATTAATAACAATAATAATAATAATAGCAATAACAATAATAATAACAATAACAATAACAATAACAATAATAATAATAACAATAACAACAATAATAATAATAACAATAACAATAATAATAATAATAATAATAAATCTACATTCAGTAATGGCCTATCCTCAAGTAGTCATCAGCACTAAAGGTTTATGGAATTGTTATATGAGATTTTTCAGTAAAAGATGACGCGCCGCTCACTGATAGAACTTATCTTCGTTCGGCAGGCACTAGTTAGGGAAGAGAGGACGCGCCCCTCACCCTTCAAACTGCATCTACGACCCTTTCCTGAAAAAATCAAATTAGTGTGCCGTATGGCGGAACGGACGCGTCGCGCTGGTAGGAAGTCCCAATTAAGAAAGCTATTTAGACATTATTTTAATAATAACCTTCAACAACCGTGGATCTGCACACCACGAGCACAAGCCGCAACAACAGTCACAACAGCACCAAGCCCGCCAGCGTGTGTCATTTGGGTCATGTCCCTTGTAAGTTCTAAACAACGTTTTCCTCGCGAGGAATTTTCCGTCGGAAGCGATGCGCCCATCAAATTTACACTGAGAGAGATTCTGGAGACGATTCCCCAGTTCACAGGAGAAAATATTTCGGTCATATCCTTCATACAAACCTGTAAGCGCGCTAGGGAAACTATCCCTCCAGGGACAGAGCGTTCGTTTGTAAAATTGATTATCATGGAATTGAAGGGCCGCGCTTATGTCACAGGAAAATGAAAGCGAAAGACGTAGACTATTGAACTTTTGATTTATTACGGAGTAATATATAGCGTTATGGCAAACTTAAGACTAACTTAGGCGGCTGGAAGGGCTTCTACTTATACTATGTTTCTTATCGATGACTAATGTGCGGTTCCGAGGTCTGAGATACATTCGGTGTTTGGTCATACTTCTCGAGCATGTTTGGCGGATGACACATCCCACTTCTTAGATTATTTTTGGTCCTCCAAAATCTTATTGTGACCTTAGTATAGATTTGTGGAACCTCACCCTGCTGGGTTCTATGAATATCCTGCCCTCACTTGGTTGCGGTTATGGTGTTTGATATGAACTGATTGGTGAGCTTGGTGTTGATGATATTATTCTCTATCTTATTTGACTTAATCTTACAGCATAGTAGGTAGAAACAAAGTTTATTGGGTAAACATTGCTGGATGCATTCGAATATTCCGAATTTTTTTAGTCCCCAGATTGTTATTATTCCTAGGGCTATGTATCCAGCTATCTGGAGGAATAATATTCCCCATGTTTGAATATTTTTAATCCTGTGTGCAAAAGTTAAACCTATGGAATTTAGCGTGTCTTTATATCCCCTTATGTTAGTTAGTTTTGGATTATTTTCTAATTGTTCTAGTAAAAGGTCATAATTGGTACTATTGTTTAATTTGATCTTTTTATCGTGTTTTTCGTAACTTATGTTGATCTTTGTTTCCCCGGTTCGCATGTGTTCACTATTACAGATTATATCACATTCTTGACCTGATTTTAATAAAGATGGTTTGCTAAGTTTCTTGATACTGTGCTCTCTTCTACATATGGCATTGATTTCTAACGATTCTTTGGGTATGGCTATAAATTGATTTTCTGTTTTAAGTGGAATAAATGTGATATCATCTATCTTGAAGGTTATAAGTTCGCATAATTTGACGCTATTTCCAAAATTAATTATCTTTGATTGGCAATCCTGTACTGGTTGTGTTTGCTTACACATAGTTATTCCTGCTTTGTTTTTGCAAAACTTACTTATGTACGTATTGTCGACATTCATATAAATTAATCCGACTAAAAAGTATATCTGATTTTCTATTGCTGGTGCAAAGAAAGTGTTCCCTTTCTTTAGTGGAATCGGATATAAACGGTCTATGTGAGATATTGGAATACTTATTTTGAAGAATAGTTTGTTGTTTATCGTGAACAGACGCAAAGCAGCTATATTTAAGATGAATTGAAAATTTATTTCTTTGATCCGATTGCTGTACTAAATGTGCTGTGTTCCAGTATCTTACCATAATTTAACATAAACGCGTCTCGGTCAATTACTTGTGAGCTTATAATCCCTTGTTTTCCTAACGTAACTACGTTAAGTAATTCATCAAGAGAACATTGTAAGTCGTATATGGCTCCTTCTGCTTTTATTACCATTTTAGTTAAGAGTTCGTCCTTATTTAATCTTTGTTCAAGCGTTTTGAAATCTGAGTTTAGTCTTTCTATCTGTTTAAGTTAGTCTGAGTCAGTAATTTTTCGTATTAAAGCTGTTTGGTTTCCTACAGTTGTTTTTAGTTGGTTATTTTCATCAAACAGTTGATCAATGTTTTTATTTATTAATTCTGTATCGTCGTTATCTAAAGTTCCAAATAGATTTTTAGAAATTGATCCAATTATGTTAAAAAGTCCACGTTTATATCTATTATATATGGTTATTCTCAAATGCATAGCTAAATTATCCAGTTTGACAATTCTATTATTCAATAACTCGAGCTCATTACCATACTTACAGTTTTCTTTACAATGTTTATATATTCTTTTGATAAAAAGTTTAACATCGTTCAAACGGGTAAATACTTTATCAATATCTATTCCTACATATATATTTGCTTCATTAGTGTATAAGTATCCTTTGTCTATTCTTTCGTGAAAAATAGATTCTTCTCTGAGGGGTAAAATTTCTAAACATCCTACGAAGTGGACTGTTGCAATGGTGATCGCCCTGGAAAATAGTATTTTAATCTGTTACCATGAACTTTCCTATGGGTACCGTCAATATTTAAATTTTTACAAAATTTAATATTTAATAATATGGTATTTTTACTTCGATTATTTCGTACGGTCCTAACCATTCTGTATCTAACTTATTTTCCTTCTGATCATTGTGAATCAGAACATTATTTCGTTCCCTAAATACCGTTTGTGATTTTATTATTTTTCTTTCTTGGTTTCGTTTATACCTTTGCTTACATTTTATCAATGCTTCGCGAGCTTGTTTCAATCTAGAGTCCCATTGTCTTTTTCTAAAAGCTACTTCGTCCTCGTATGTTCATCTGGATTGTCGGGATAAGCATGAGGGTAGATTGGCGTTATATCCGAAGATTAATTCAAACGGTGTGATACTCGTAGATTCATGTACTATCGTATTGTATGTCAAACTGCAGAAGTTTAATACTTCGTCCCATTCCTCGCTTCTGTCTTTAGTCGTGGTTTTAATCATATCCTTTATTACGGAGTGCGTTCTTTCTAAACTGCCATTCGACTGAGGATGGAAACTTGTCGTTTTTATGTGTTTGATTCGAAATGCTTCTTCATACCTTTGCATCAGTTCGCTTATAAAATCCTGTCCTTGATCTGTTAGTATCTTCTTTGATGCTGAGAATATGTAAATGTAGTGATATAATAATGCGTTCCATATTGTTTCTGTCTGTTGAGTTTTGATTGGAATCACTACAAGGTACTTGGTTAATTCGTCGTATATAGTCAATATATACTGGTTTCCTCTTTTTGTTTTTGGTAGCGGTCCTAGGAGATCCATAGCTATTTTTTCGTTAGATTTTATTGATGTGTCCGGTACAATGGGTTCTTCTGTGGCTCTAATTCTTGTTAATTTTTCTTTTTGACATGTATCACAATGTTTTATCTTTTCTTCTATTCTCTTCGTTAGTTCGGGGATTCTATATTTTTCTTTTATCCTTTCGTATGTTTTCTGTATTCCGGGGTGACCTAACTTCTCGTGATTTTCTTCTAGAATTTCTTCTATCTCTTCCTCACTGAATTCTTGTATTGGTTAGCATGCGAATTGCAATTCGTTTACTTCATCATTAAAGTACATTAACATCCGTTTTATGGTATTCTTTTCTGTTTCGGCAAAGCTTCCGTCGCCTATTCCTATCTTGTTGTTCCGTCGTATAATTTGGTAAAGTTTCGTTAACCATTTAACTCTGTCGTAGTTTCCTAGTTCGGTCCTTGTTAGTTGCTAAAAATTCTTTCTGTTTGGTACAATTTTCAAAAGTTTCGGTAATTCGTCACTTTTTTCCCACTCATTAAATAGCTTGTCGTGATTCAACAATATTGGTTGGGTAATAATTTGTTGTCTCGTAATAGGGTGTACTCATGATAGTGCGTCAGCGGCTGTGTTGTCTTTCCCTTTTGTGTACTCAATTTCGCATTCGTATTCTTCAAGTCTTAGTCTCCATCGTATTAGCCTGGATGATGGGTCTTTGCAATTATTTAACAGGTTCACTGCCATGGGGGTCACCGGTGACCGGCACTCGACTTGGCTACAGCGCCATGGGGGCCACCGGTGACCGGCGATGCGACCAGTAGTAAAATACATAATTAGAGTAAATATCGATACTGATAAATTTTCAAATAATACCACTTTACTATAATGGTTTGAAGAAATTAATGCCGCACAGAACATGCAAAAATAATTTTATTAGTACAAGAAAAATGTAGATATTATTTTGTTCAACATAATGTACATCGCATAATAAGAAATTCATGTTGGCGCGATGGGCAAACTACCTAAAATGCGCGTGGCATTCAACCTGTTAACCATCTCAATGATTGGTGATCTGTTCTTATGATGAATTTTCGTCCGAGTAAGTACTGCCTTAGTCTTTTCACTGCCCATACTATTGCTAAAAATTCCTTTTCTGTGGTCAAGTAATTTCGTTCTGGTGCATTTATAGTTCCAGAAATGTAACAGCAAGAGTGTCTTTCTGTGTCAAGTCTGTCAATGGTTTTGCTATTTTTGAAAAGTTTCTTATGAATTTACGGTAGCAGCCTGCTAATCCGAGAAATGATTTTACTTTTGTATGTGTGGTTGGTTTTTCAACTTTCTTACTGCTTCTATTTTCTTAGGGTTTGGTTTTGCTCCGTCGTATTCTAATTCCGTTTTGAGAAATTCGCATTTATCTGGTTGTATTTTTAGTCCGAGTTATCGAAGTCTTTGTAATACAATTGCCAGGTTTCTGTTGTGTTCTTCGATTGATTTGCCGAGTATTACTATATCGTCTAGATACACGAAACAGTGTTTATTGATTAGTCCTCTTAATGCAGTGTCCATCATTCTCTGGAAAGTTGCTAGTGCATTCTTATGTCCAAATGGCATTCTATTATAGTGAAAGTATCCTTGAGGTGTGCCAAATGCGGTATATTTCTTTGAATTGGGATCCATAGGGATTTGGTGAAATCCTGAGGATAAGTCAAGGGCGGAGAAGAATTTTGCGTTTCCTAATTGTGATAGGATATCGTCTATATCAGGTAAAGGATATGCGTCTTGGTCAGTTAGCTCGTTTAGTCGTTTGAAGTCTATGACAATTCGCCATTTCTGTTTGTCTGATGCGTCTGCTTTTTTTAAAACTACCCATACAGGTGAATTGTATGGTGAGTCGGATCCTTTAATTATTCCTTTTTTTAACATGTCTGTCATTTATCGGTCTATCTCCTGTTTATGACATTTGGGTGATCGGTATGATTTTACGTTGATAATTTTCTTTTCTTTTAGGGTAATCGTATGTTTCGTTAAGTCTGTGCAGGGTAAGAGATCGGTCTCTTGATTGAAAACATCTATATATTGTAACAAAATTTTCTCTATCGGTTCTCTCATTGCTTTTTTAATATGATTGGTTTTGATTAATTGCCGAAATTTCGAAATATGTTCATACTCTTTTGAATTTGTAATATTGTTTGAGATCAAATGTTCTGACTTACCAGTGTTTATAAAGCATACTCGTGTTGGCTTCCCTTCTAAGTAAACTGTTTGCACTTTCGTTTCTCCCGGTTTAATTGTGGTGTTTTTCTGTAATAGAATATCGTTTCCATTTAATACTAGTTTTTCATTTGAAAGTTCGAATTTATAATTTTCTAGACAGGGTAATCCTATGATTCCGTCTTCGATTAGAGGGACATCGTCCTCTACTACATAAAATTTATTCTGTTTCTCGCAGAATCCTATCTCTATACTTTCGTTACTACTATATCTGTCTCTTTCCATAAAGAATACTTTAGTGTCTGTTCTCTGAATTGGTTTAACCACTTTATCACGTTTCACTAAGTTTATGCCTGCTCCTGTGTCGACGAGGTATCTTCGTAGTCCTCTTGGAGACCTAAAGGTTGCGGTTGGTAATTTTCCAGCCGTTGCATTGACGCGTATTCGTTCTGGTCATCCGTTTCAATGTTGTTGATTCTTTCTGCCAAAGATTTCCGTTCTGTTGTTGAAACTGTTCGTTCCTCTCTCCATTTGCTTTGTGACGTTTGTACTTGCGCGTAGTTGCTCATATCGCTGTTTGGATCGTTCCATTTGGTACCTAGTACTTGGTCGTTCCGTTCTGCTTATGCGCCTATATGACTTATGTCTTTCTTCGCGGAGGTATCGCTCTACGCCAGCGGCTTCTCTCTGTGCTTCGGCCAGGCTGCTTGGTTTACTGGTAAAGATCATGTGCCCGATTTCTCGGTTTAAACCGTTGATGTAAATTCTCGTCACTCTCTTCATGGTAGCTTCCATCATCACACGTCTAGTTATCGGTTCTGGGTACTCATTCGTTATTGCATATGTTAGTTTGTTTAATACTCGCCAGAATCGTATGTTGAAACTCTGAACG
Source organism: Ctenoplectra terminalis (assembly GCA_019453375.1). Taxonomy (NCBI): domain Eukaryota; kingdom Metazoa; phylum Arthropoda; class Insecta; order Hymenoptera; family Apidae; genus Ctenoplectra; species Ctenoplectra terminalis. The sequence goes on along the minus strand of SMSQ01004111.1, from coordinate 13,707 downwards.
CTTTCCGTCGCACCTTGTTTGACCTCTCTCAATTGTTCGTTGTATTCGTCAGTTGTGGCTTGTGTTGCCACGTTTATCCGTAGCGCCTCGTATAGGTCGGAACAGTTATCGGTGGTTATATTCCGGATGCTTTGTGCGGCTTTACCCGTTACCTTCTCAACCTTGATTGCTTTTAGTAGCATATCTTGGTCTGTACACATTGCCCTAAGTGCACGTACCTCTTTGATAAAGTCTTCTACTCCTACGCCATCGTCTCCGTTGAGGATAGGGATATATCTTACTGCGTCCTTAGCAAGTTGCCTGTCAGCTTGTGTTGGTCGGGCTGGTTCGTTATCGCTGTCATCAGTTTCTGGTGGTAGTGATGGGGACGGCTGTTGCTGTGCGCCACCCCTTATCGTTCCATTTTCTTGGTGGTTGGATGCAATGGAGGTGAAGTCATCCGTCATGACGATATCTTCCCCCATTTTCATACTGGCGAGGTTTCTTCCGAGGGTTTCGATTTCTTGTACTCTTTTCTTGTTTTCTTCGTTTGCCATTTGTAATGCTCTTCGTATTTCGTTCATTTGCCGTTCATGCAACTCATTCTGTGGCTGCATAGCTTCCAATATGGCTCTAACGTTGGTACCGATAGGTGCTGTACTAGTCGTACTAGTAGTTCCGTTATTATTTTTACTTGTCATCGTGATTCTCTTGATTGAATCTTGACTATCTTCACTTGAGAAGCTATTGCGTTTTACGCGGTATTTAGTAATGGAATCCAGAGTATTCTCACCTTTGTGATTTCGCCGTTGCAAGGACTAGTCAGTAGATCAGGTCTTCGAAATTAGCGTGAGTGTCAGGTATTCCTCCAGTGGATAGTCCGCGTAATCAGCCAGGTTTTCGGTATAGACACATAGTCCGAAATACGTAATTTCGTTTAACCGAATTTAGCTCACTCTGGCAAGATCGGTAAAATGTCACAGGAAAATGAAAGCGAAAGACGTAGACTATTCAACTTTTGATTTATTACGGAGTAATATACAGCGTTGGGGCAAACTTAAGACTAACTTAGGCGGCTGGAAGGGCTTCTACTTATACTATGTTTCTTATCTATGACTAATGTGCGGTTCCGAGGTCTGAAGTACATTCGGCGTTTGGTCATACTTCTCGAGCATGCTTGGCGGATGCCACTTACCCCGCCGTCGAGGACGAACCGTGCGAGAACCTAATGCAATGAACAGACTTATTAAGATCAGCGTTCGGTAAAACAACATCCGCGGACGCGTATAGATGCGAAATGACGCAGATCCGGCAAAAATTAAATGAACACATTTTAGACTATACAGGGTGTCCCAGAAAGGTAGTAAGTTCCCTTAAGGGGTTGTTCCTGGGGTGATTCTAAACAAGTTTTTCCTTTGCGAAAATGTCAAATTCGGCTTTGTTAACGAGTTATTAACGAAAAACACTGACCAATCACAGAGCGACTAAGACGGCTTGGCGTCAGCGGGAGCGTTGGATTCCACGCCGCGCTTGTGTTTCTACGAGCAATTCAGAATGTATCGAAGCGACTATTGACGAATGTTAAACAAAAATTATATCGAATAAACTAATTAATTGTTATTCATGTAGAACAAATGAAACGAGTTTATCCGATACATCAAATGAATAACGAACAAATCTATGAAAAGTAATTGAAATTTAATAACGAATTGAATGCAATTAGTTATTCTAATAAAAATTTATTCAAGTAACATAAAACATTATTATTGATAATAAATGTTAAACGTGGTTGTTTAATAATATATGTTTAATTATATTTTTATNCGAATGTTAAACAAAAATTATATCGAATAAACTAATTAATTGTTATTCATGTAGAACAAATGAAACGAGTTTATCCGATACATCAAATGAATAACGAACAAATCTATGAAAAGTAATTGAAATTTAATAACGAATTGAATGCAATTAGTTATTCTAATAAAAATTTATTCAAGTAACATAAAACATTATTATTGATAATAAATGTTAAACGTGGTTGTTTAATAATATATGTTTAATTATATTTTTATTAGTTTAATACAATATTTAATGATAATATTAATTATAAATATTTAACGATATTTAATAATTGTTTAATAGTTTCGCTCAAAAGATTTTTTACGAAAACTTGGAAGAACACAGCCAGGAATAAGTTACAACTTACATTAAATTAAGAAAGAATAATCGAAAAATTGAATTAAACTTTGGTGGCGGGTGAAAGATGAAAGGAAAAGGATAGGAAGAGCGTTTCGTCCGGGGCCTGCTAGTGGACTCGTCAGTAAGGCATCCTAGCAGGCCCGTGTCTTAGACGTCGGGATGTTGAAGTTAGGAGAGGAATCGGTATAAGTACTAATCGTACTGTTTCCGAGAACTTGCGGGAAAGTTGGTCTTGTAGGTCCCTCTGGTGGTGGAGCGTAGGAGGGCCGCCACAAACTCACCCGATCGACAAAAAGTTCACCTGCTGCTTGAAAATATCTAAAAATCACGTATCGTTGCATACAATGTAACATTGTATCGAGCTTGAGGAAGGGAACGGTTTACGGCAGAGCAGACCTATCGAACAGCTGATCGCGGGTCAACGAACCCAGGGTTCACTTCGCGGCGTAGTCACTAATACCGATCACCGACAATCGACACCACTGATTACTGACGATCCGTGACACGAATCACTGACAATCCACGACACTAATCACTGATAATCCACAACACCGGGATGATAAAGTTGAACTAATGGTATTTCTACGTTGTAAAAATTCGTAGCCCTGAAAAGAACCGATTTTGGCTGCTCAACGTGTATACCGTACCTTGTATACACGTTCTCACGCGTGCGGAACGACTGACGTTCGACGCGATGAACGTTCGCTTTGTACGATTGCAGAATATTTGACGATCGCGCGACCCGCACCTTAGAACGTTTAACGCAAAATACATTTTTCGTGCTCGCATTCTTGCCTTTTTATAAGAAAAACGAAGACACCGCCGCAACAATGAAATCGCGAATATATCGATCATCAAATGTTTTACTGTATGTGAAAAACAAGCTGGATATCCTGTGGAAACGACATGCGCAAGTATTAACTCCGGTATTTGTTTCAACACTTTTTTTTCGACAAATGGATGAAAGCGGCTGTATCTCGGCTCCTAATTGCCGTATCTATACTCCGGAAACGCCATTTTGCTCGTTATAACGTACTGTGAAAAACAAGCTAGATTTACTATGGAAGCGACGTAAGCAAGTACATACTCCAGTATTTGTTTCAGCACTTTATTTTCGAGGAATGGATGAAAGCGGTAATATCTCGGCTCCTAAATGCTGTATCGCCACTCCGGAACAAGGTGTTCTCCTCGTTGGAATGTACTGTACGTGAAACACTAGCTGGACGATGATACAGCAATTAGGAGCCGAGTAATTGTCGCTTTCATGCTCTAGTTGATATCACATTTCTGAAGGAAATACCCGAATTTATAAATGTTATGTTCACAACCAAAGGAAATCCAGCTTTTGTTTCACATAGAGCACGTTACAGCGAGCAGAACACCGTTTCCGGTGTGGTGATACAGCAATTAGGAGCCGAGATATTGCCCCTTTCATCCTCTGGTTGATATCACAGTTCTCAAGGAAATACCTGAATTTATAATTCCTATGGCCACAACCAAAAGAAATCCAGCTTCTGTTTCTCATACAGTACGTTAGAACGAGCAGAACACCGCTGCCGTTGTGGAGATACATCAATTAGGAGCAGAGACACACGTAGGTACAAGCGACCTACGCAGTTATAAAGAGCGGTGTTTCTCTCAGAGCTTCGTTTTCGAGGAATGGATGAATGCGGCGATATCTCTGCTCCTAATTGCCGTATCTATACTCCCCAAATGCTGGTTTGCGCGTTATAGCGTACTGTACGAGAAAAACAAGCTGCATTTCCTGTACGAGCGACCTACCCAGTTATAAAGACCGGTGTTTCTCTCAGAGGTTCGTTTTCGAGGAATGGATGAAAGCGGCAATATCTCGGCTCCTAATTGCCGTATCTACACTCCGCGAACGCAGTCTTGCTCGTTATAGCACAAACGAGGTATAATATAGACCTATCATGCAATGTAAATTTGTGTCACACGGTCCTGGGGCTTCGTATCCCCAGTTACCATTTTTGTATCATATGCGGCATTATCGGTTGAGAGTAGAATAAGACAACAGCGCTAGTCTGACGGTAGGAATTTTGATTAAATACAGCGATAGCCAATTGTTTTCAAACTAATTACAATCGGGATCTATCTATAGATCCCCGAGTTCGTATGAAACCTACATTAGTTTTTCGCGCCAAGCAGAAGTGGAAAAATCGAAGAAAAAGAGGTACGTGCATATTAAAATTAATAGTTTTTAGTTATTGGTTTTCATACCTAGGTTGAATTAGATTTTTATAGCCTAATTACATTTAATTTAATGAACTAATGAAAAATGAACTATCAAAAATCTCGGTCTCATTATAGAAAGTGCGTGTATCCGAATTGCTATTTAACAAACCGTAATTCAACGGACACCACTACTTTTCATCGATTTCCAGTTCGCGATAATGATAGATGTACAACGTGGCTGGTTAATTGTGGTTTAGATGATTGGGTGGAAATGACAGATTTAGAGTTACAAAAGAAATACATGTGTAATCGTCATTTTTTAATGACGACACCGTTCCGAAAATGTATTTTCAGAATGAAATTAATGAATCGAATTATAGTACTGAAACCAGTTCACAAACAAAAGAACGGTTAGTGGAACGATGCTGTTATTTAAATCATCTAAATTAAGATCGTTTACATCTAAAGAACAGGAATTGTGTATGACAATGCACTATACTTCGCCAGCTTTGTATAATAAAATGCGCACTGTTTTCCTTTTCCATTTACCGAGTCCAGTAACGATTGTTCGGTGGTTCGGGAAAACTGATATTTGGTCTGGAATTGGCCAAAATATTTTTTACGCGCTCAAAATTAAAGCAGCACATATGGAAGTTGCAGACCGTAACTGTGTTCTTTTGTTCGACGAGATGGCTATTAAAAAATGTTTAAATTTCCACCCAACCAAACAGATTATTGAAGGTTTCGAAGACTTAGGATTTTTGAGTCGAAGTGCAGCCGTTGGTTCTCAAGTTCTTGTTTTTATGCTACGAGGCCTGTTCACTAATTGGAAACAGCCACTGCCTTTTTTTGTTTCTAAATCGGGTATTAAAAGGAATGATTTGTCAGTTATTTTGGATAAAA
>SMSQ01004101.1:27560-46020 GCA_019453375.1 Ctenoplectra terminalis | reverse complement strand
AAAAAAAAAAAAAAAAAAAAGAAAGAAATAAGAAAAAATCCATCTCACAAAGAGAAAAGAAATTTTTCCACCTGCCCAATCCGTAACGTTCGCGATTCTATCGCAGGGTGCTCACAGGGTGGCCGCTCGATCTCTATCGAGGCAATATATCTCGGAGGTGGAATCGTCGATAATCGAGATTCAAAGAGCGTTATAGTTGGCTTTAATGCCGGGTATTTAGATCGAGGCACGTTGTGTCCCGAGTTCCGTCGCATCCAAGTGCTGTTCTCTCTCTCTCTCTCTCTCTCTCTCTCTCTCTCTCTCTCTATGTGTGTGTGTATGTGTTCACATCGTGCACACGTATTACGCGAACACAAGCGTGTTCCAGCTGGATGATAACCGTCGGGACGCCTGGGGCTTCACCTTGACGTGTTCATGCTCCGGTCTTCTCGTAAACTCTCTGGACCGCTCGCACCCTCTTCGCCCTCCCCTATCTTCTTTTTCCTCTTCGTTACCGGTCCCGACTGCCTTTCGAACCTCGAAAATCGATGGATTGCTCGTTGACCTCTTCCCGGTTCCATCGTTTCGTCGGTTTCTTCTTCTACTTCTGCGTCAGTATCCTCGATGTCTCTTTTTTTTTTCACACTTATCGGGGACTCGTGTGTTTGTTCGTACGGCTAAATTTGTGAATTTGGTGGAATTGTTTCCTTTATTCTCACGATTCAGTGACTCCTTTTCACTCGGATCTTCTTTGACCACTGTGTAGGACGTTCTTGCGAGGCAGTTCTCTGTTTCGCTTTGGAATGGTATTTGGATTGACGCGTTTTCCTGTCTATCAGTCGTTTGATGAATAAAGAAAGGCTAGCGTTGAACCCCCCGTTCGTTAATTGTTTATAGATTGCCTAGTCCTAGAAGATCTTGAATTTATATCATTTTTTATGTAATCATTTTTCTGAATTATACCGTCTTTTTGAGAGATTTACTGAAAGTGTGTTTCGATAAAAATTTTGTTCACAGTTTCTTTTTAAAATATTTTGCAAGAGGTGCTACTTCTTCAACCCTTAACCCATTTGCATCACGAAGCGGAATATTCCGCGTGCAATATCTTCTCTGTATCACCAAACGCGGAATAATCCGCCGACAGCGACATCGTACCATAGCGTTGAATAAAAATATTTGCACTAAGGATTATATATTTATTAATATATATTATTCCTTGCACTCTGATACAACGTCACGATCAGTTAGTATTAATAAAGAATAGGAAATATTGAAATCGGGTGAATTATATTACGATCAATGTAGGCTTCGGTGATAAGTGAGAGTCCCTGCAATTTAAGTCGTCATGCAAATGGGTTAACTGGTGATGTAAAGACTAATATACACTGTTTTCCACAGAAAGATCTAAAAATCTTATGTTTAAGTAGAAAACAGTGTGTATTATACTCCTTCTCACCAGTTAAGGGTTGAAGAAATAGTTCCTCTCATAAAACCACAATAAAAACCATAGTAAACACCAATTTAAGGTACGAACAAAACCTGTGAACATAATTTTTATCGAACCAGACTTTCAGCAATCTCTCTAAAAAAAAACATACAATTTTTCTAAATTATTTCGATGTTTTTAATAAGTGTGTTAATACACACGACATAAATAAAATTTAATTTATAGCAAAAAATCGAAACAAACAAGGATCGAAGACCGAAACCCCAATCAACAAATCGCATAATATATATTACCTCAGCGCCATTTTAATTTTAGAATCCTTTAATAGCAATTATTTTTCTATCTAATTTCACTCTCGCCGCACCACCACCTTTTACAATTCTTTTCTCCAACTCGTTTCCCATTCTTCTTCATCCCTCTTACCCTCGCCGTCTTTTCAACCACTCGCTATTTTTCGCTCGAAACGGCTGCAATTCTTTCCATTTCCACTCCGAGTCGGCAATAAAGTACATTTAAGCACCTTTTCCTTCCCTTACCCTCCCTTGTTTACCTCCCACCCTCGCCACCGCTTAACCCTTTGTTATTTTCTCGTCGATTCTTATCCCGTTGGCCCGTGGTCTGTTCCTCTTTTTTTTCTTTTTTCCTTTTCTTTTTTTTTTTTTTTTTTTTACTCCTCGTCTCGTAATTCGCCGTGGCGAAGCTTCAAGCGCCGCATCGGTCTCGATGTGCCGGCAGATACGACCTTTTTGCGAGATCGGTCCGCTCCTTCTTCGGGAGTAATAAGATCAAAAAGCCCGTCTCTGGTACACCGGAGGAAAGTTCCCGTCTCCGCGAGGCATGATTCGCCCCCTCTTAGCCGGACAGGGTGGCTCGGTGCAGAAAAACGTGTTGTTAAAGGTGCAACGTGTTTCATCGGATCTCTTTTAGATGTGCCTTTTTATTTTTTGTACGGCGGTCGTTGCGTTGTAGGTTTGATTACGCATTGGATTAATTTTAATTTATTTTTATTTTTGTTTTTCTTTTTTTTTTTTAATTGGATTCGACGTGATTTGTTGGAGTATCGCTTTGGGTGATTTATGAGAATTATTCTGTGGAATGCAGGGGGGAAATGATTGCTTTGATTTGTTAGTGTTCGCTAGAATTTTTAGGAGTAGAGCTCTCTAATGATAAAAGTGGAAAAAAGATTGGTATGGGTTGAAAGAATTGTATTGTTATTTGCAATGCGAGTGGAAATATATTGCAAATGGATGATTGGAAATTTAACTTTTAATTGGTCAGGTGGAGATAAGCGAATTTTGGTGTATTTATTGTTATTTAGAAAGCGGATAAATTGTAGATGTATATTTTTATATTTATATGTGTCTGTAAATATGTATAAATTTAACAGCGGGAGTAATAAAATAGAAACTTTTATTTTGTACCGAAGGGGTGCTGTCTTGCAGCCCTTATGGACGATAACTATCGTTAGGTGTTATTAACCTTTTGCGCTAAATTTTTTATAAGCAAATGTGTACGATTTATTTGTTTATTTGGTTATTTTTCCTAGTTTTGAAATCGGAAAATTGAATTTAAGAAAGTACAAATTTTAACTTAGAAGTTCTAAACGACATCAGCGGAGTGCAAAGGGTAAAATGTATTTAAAATTTGCGACACTGGATTTAGGAACACTATGGGAAAAATTAGAAAATATTTTAAACAGACTCGCTCAAATATTTGCAAACAAAATTGAAGAGCAATTTCCACGGAACCGAGTGTAAATATTCTGCGGTAGACGCAGCGAGTTTTCAAGCTTTTTTCGGTAATAAAGTACGCAAATCTTCTTATTTCACCATTAGTATTCCTGTATCTTCCTTTTTCGAAGCACAGTTTGAAGAACTTTTTCATTACTCCGCGATTTGACGTCTGCTGTGTGCATTTCAAGAGATTTATTGCTTCATCCCTGAGTGAATAAAAGCAGTGTTTCGCAAAAATTTATCTAGACAAGAACGAGTGAGAGAGAAAGAGAGAGGCTGGCAAGTTACGTAGCATTAAGTAAGAAAAATAGCGAAATCGTGTTAAACGGGAAGTTATGAAAGCACATTTGCAACCCACAAAGCATGAAACACATTAATACGATTATCTATACGGTATAATATATTATAAGCCTCTTGGATACTTGTTGAGAAGCTCTGCAACCCGCTCGTGCAACATCAACGCCAGTTTGTTTGCACGAAACACTGCAACCTCGTTATGGAACATCAAAGCGAAAGCCGATGAACGGTTAGGCTACAAAGTAGCGGAGGATCGTTAACGCCGCAAAATTCTATCATACGTGGTATCGTACTCCGCATTCGACCACTTCTTTCATTCCAAAACGCGCCAGCGGAGAAACCCTTGAACGTTCGGTTCGAACTTTGATGCCCGGTTTTGCCTCGATTCCTCGAAACTGAGAGCAGCTACTGTGGGTAGCACTTAAATCCGAGCGATTGAAGATCGACGTTGCGCAGGAAACGAAACTTTATTAAAATTAACAAAAAGGTGCGGGTGACGGTACAGAGAATGAGTCGAGGATAGAAAAATAGGGCTGTTTAACCCTTTCGCTACTATGGGCGACTATAGTCGCCCTCCATAAGATGCCACTGAGATACTATGAGCGACTATAGTTGCCCTCCATAAGATTCCACTGAGGTACTACGGGTGACTATAGTCGCCCTCCATTAGATGCCACTGAGATACTACGGGTGACTATAGTTGCACTCCATAAGATTCCATTGTGATACTACGGGTGACTATAGTCGCCCTCCATAAGGTGCCACTGTGATACCACAGGAGACTATAGTCGCTCTCCATAAGATGCCACTGAGATACTACGGGTGACTATAGTCGACCTCCATAAGGTGCCACTGAGATACTACGGGCGACTATAGTCGCACTCCATAAGTATCTCACTCTAGATATGCATTGATAGTATTTTATTTTGCATTATTCCGAAACAACTGAAAACATTCAAAGCAGCTCGAGTTCTCCGCCGCGGTACTCCCGCTGACGATCGGCGTCGCGCAGCACCCCGTTCAGCGGGAGTATCGCGGCGGAGAACCCGTCCATAGCGAAAGGGTGTTAAGTGTTGGAGAAGGATAGATTTTGGATTATGACAGTGAAAAAATAATAGTGAAAATTTGGAGGATTTACCACTTGACTTACAATTTAGTTAAAATTATTTTTCATCTGGATCCTATTTAATTTTTTTTTCACACGTTGGTAGTGTTTGAAAATAAAGCAAGTTTTCTTATCGCAAGATAAAGAAATTTATGTAATTTAGCTGTAATACAAAGTAAGTCGATTGTCATGACGAATAGATCGTCATTATTCATTTCGCCCTGAAATTACCATGATGAGTATCACTCAAGGTCAAGGGGTTAACTTTTTATTATAAATTCGTAATAAATAATTTTAATTAAAAATAAAAGTAATGGTCAAGGGGTTAACTTTTTATTATAAATTCGTAATAAATAATTTTAATTAAAAATAAAAATAACGTTCAAGGGGTTAAATTTTTATTATAAATTCGTATGAAATAATTTAATAAGAACATTGGTAATGAACAATCTTTTTTTTAAATTACTAATCTTTTGAATAAATACCTATTTCAATCCGATTCGCTTCAAACTACCCTCTGTTGATTAATAATTAAATTAAAATTATTGTCATTAACACAGAAACATCGGAAATATTTCTAACTAGAATATCTCGAGTTTTCAGCCCATTATAATTCTTAAAATTCAATCCTCAAATTATATCATGATCATGCAATAATCATAAATATTCCAATATATTCAAAAAAATAAAGAAGTTCAGAAACTCTGACTAAACTGAAATATAAAACAAAAAAAGATTGCATCGATCCAGGAATAGTTTTCGTTTCCCTTCTTCCGTGTCCGAAATAAACGGCGGCTCCGATTAACCGGTGTCCCAATTAATCGAAATCAAAGGTATACGGTAAGATAATACACAATTACGGTGCGCGCGATGGTAAGGCAGCGAGTTGGCAACACTCAACCAAATTACATCACAATCACAGCTCAACAAGCCCGTGCACCGGGCTTTAATCAGCAACAAACGCGTCCGAGTCGCAACGAGTTCGGCAAAAATTCAGCTATAATTCCCCCGGAACGAGATTACGGTAATTACCTGCCACGAAGAGCAACAGTTTCATTACGGATAAGACTGCGCGTGCATCCGGTGTCTACAGCCTCGTTCTTTCCACGTCTTCTTCCTTCCTCCGCCTCACCCTTTAGCGACCTCCTGTGCTTTCTCCAACGAACCAACTGTCCTTGCGAAGGCTTCGTTCGCGTGTTGCATTCCGCTGCCCTCGGGAGAAACCGCATTATCATGCGTCAGCGAGGGAACGAACGCGGGCCTTCGAACGTTGTTGCTACAGATGCCGCGATGGAATTTTAATGAGATCTTATCCGACGTCCCGGTGAATCTAATTAAGCGTCGCTGAGGCGGCAAAGGCTCATTGAACGGATTGTTGTTCGGACGAATTTCTAGGAACACGCGAATCGAACGAGTTCCCTTGGAGCTTTCCAAGTACCGGCAAAACAGATTGTGGCTTGTCAGGGTGGTCCAGGAGGGTAACAGGGTGGCGTTGGCTGCTTCGAGTTCCGATTTTCCGTTCGTTAGGAAATTCTGAGCGGAGTTTTGGTGTCTGTGCACGGTGGTTCGTTGATGATTGAAGGGAAGAAGGGTAATGGTTATAATAAAATAGGGTAATTTTGGGTGACATGGTCTTGGGGTCATATGATTCGATCTCGTTTCTCGATTGTGTTCGGTAGTATACGGAATATTATAAATATTCATACATTTTATCGACCGGTTCGTTCGAGCGCGGATACATGGCTAACATCGGATCGGTTTTGGCTGTCGTGCGGAAATATAAGCGCTTATTCTTTGTTAATGTTCTTAACTTTGTTATTAACCCTTTGACTACGACAGACTTTGGCACGCACCGGCCGTACGGTACGGTACGAATTCACTCGCGACGTCCACTGGGTACGGCGAAATTTTTCGTTGGACATGCATTTCTGAGCAAGTATGTTAAAATATTCAAAATACTGAAATTTATTACAAATAATTAATTCAAAATTGAGACAAGTTAAATCGACACAAGGAAGGGTTAGCTTAGGAAACTTTCTTGGTAACGAGCAATTATTACTTTTCACTGCTCTTGGCGTCGTTATTATACATATAATATATTACATTTTTATAAAACATATATAAAAAACGACACTGATATTGAAAGTGAATATAAATTGCTCGATGGAAACGAAGGAGGTGTGAATAATAGAGAACTTGGTTCAACTTGCGTTCCTTCTTTCGAACGACTAAGTATTCGTGACGAGATTAATTGCTTTTTAATCGCGGAGCGCTTCGGAAAATAGCTCGAGAAAGTTTATTTCCCGTTCGTTCGAGGCAATTACTCGGGAGTAATTATTTCCCTGTAAAAAGGCACCTGTGTTGTTTTCCTTCGCCCGTGAAAAATCTTCGTCTCAACGGGAATAACGATTCCGACTGGCCTTCTTCTCGTTCTTATTTATTTCTCATAATTTCTTCTTTTTCACGTTTCCAATTTTTCACGTGTCTCTTCTTGAAACAAAGGAATATTATCGTTAAACTCTTGATTTTTATGCATTTTAGAGTAAGTCCGGGATAGTTCGACCACCGGGAGAGACCGGCCAGTATTAATATTTCAAAATAAAACAAATAAATCGGCATATTATTATAAACCGTATATACATTATAAATTACATTTAAAGTTTTGTGCAAACTAGAAACTAAAAAAAATTTTTAATTTAAAAGAAACTTTCGAAACCTCCGCGAGCGAATATTGGGATAAATGTGTATGGACGTTGTTTCACGATGGATGCTCTAAGCATGAGAATATTTGTGATTTACGTGGGAAATTTAAGAGAAAGCTACACGTCAACTAATTTTCTCTTGTATTATAATTTGTATAAACTACATTTTTTGGTATTTTTCAAGTTTGATCTCACTGTAATTGATAGACGCTCTAACAGGAAGACGGTCCGTTTGCAATGTTGGTATTTCTTGATTAAAAAACGAAATAAATATTTTAACGTGTCGCAAAATATCATTTATATATATTCTAAATTACTTATGCGCCGCTTTAATTTACCCGAAACAAACGAAAATGTAAAAAACCAACGATACAATAACTTTTTTCCAAAAAGTGATCGAACTATCCCGAACTTACCCTACAGGAAATTTAGCACTAGAACTACCGGCGGTTAAAGTAGACTTATTTGTGGCAAAGAAATAAAAATNCAACTTGCGTTCCTTCTTTCGAACGACTAAGTATTCGTGACGAGATTAATTGCTTTTTAATCGCGGAGCGCTTCGGAAAATAGCTCGAGAAAGTTTATTTCCCGTTCGTTCGAGGCAATTACTCGGGAGTAATTATTTCCCTGTAAAAAGGCACCTGTGTTGTTTTCCTTCGCCCGTGAAAAATCTTCGTCTCAACGGGAATAACGATTCCGACTGGCCTTCTTCTCGTTCTTATTTATTTCTCATAATTTCTTCTTTTTCACGTTTCCAATTTTTCACGTGTCTCTTCTTGAAACAAAGGAATATTATCGTTAAACTCTTGATTTTTATGCATTTTAGAGTAAGTCCGGGATAGTTCGACCACCGGGAGAGACCGGCCAGTATTAATATTTCAAAATAAAACAAATAAATCGGCATATTATTATAAACCGTATATACATTATAAATTACATTTAAAGTTTTGTGCAAACTAGAAACTAAAAAAAATTTTTAATTTAAAAAAAACTTTCGAAACCTCCGCGAGCGAATATTGGAATAAATGTGTATGGACGTTGTTTCACGATGGATGCTCTAAGCATGAGAATATTTGTGATTTACGTGGGAAATTTAAGAGAAAGCTACACGTCAACTAATTTTCTCTTGTATTATAATTTGTATAAACTACATTTTTTGGTATTTTTCAAGTTTGATCTCACTGTAATTGATAGACGCTCTAACAGGAAGACGGTCCGTTTGCAATGTTGGTATTTCTTGATTAAAAAACGAAATAAATATTTTAACGTGTCGCAAAATATCATTTATATATATTCTAAATTACTTATGCGCCGCTTTAATTTACCCGAAACAAACGAAAATGTAAAAAACCAACGATACAATAACTTTTTTCCAAAAAGTGATCGAACTATCCCGAACTTACCCTACAGGAAATTTAGCACTAGAACTACCGGCGGTTAAAGTAGACTTATTTGTGGCAAAGAAATAAAAATGTTAGGTATTTGAAACAATATCTATAATAAGGGTAATTTGTACATATCTTTTGCAAAAAGTCGTAGAAAATCCCCAAAAATACATCGTTGCAAATTTATAAAAATTCTATAAGAAATTATGAACCAGTTATCTTGACTGGTTCGGTAGTTCTGGTGTTAAAGATGCAAAATTGCAAGAAATATATATAATATTTTATTTATAATTGTGGTCTTTATAACAGCTGATAGGTGAAATAAATTTCTATTCTCGATCGAATTATACCGGGAAATTGAATATTCTTTCGAATAAATTGTCCGGCTAAAAACATGGAAGGTGAAGTTGATTAAGGTCTAAGCATTGAAGAGAGTATTTTTAGCATATATTATCGCACGACCCGTTTTCACCTGACATTTCAATGCTAATTCTCCACGATTAACACTTCATTTTGCTGGACGTTCCCTTGATTTTATCTGAATAATGATCTCGGAGCGTAAAAGAGGGAAAAAGACGATCGAAAGCGCGGTTCGTTATCCGAGCAGTTTCTTATTTCGCGCAAAGGCGTTTAAATTCCTGCAAATTGCGATTTTAAGCGGCTTATTACTCTTGGTTCCTCGATACCGATCAAAGAGAATCTCGTTCTCTGTCTCACCTTCTCTGGTCGCGTTGATGCAAGCTCGTTAAGTTAAATGCATTTCCAGGAGAAGCGTGGAACGGCATTAACTCGTTCTAGCAATTCGTTCTCCTTAATCCCGTGACTGAAACATTCTATTCCGTTACTCGCCGCGAATTTTCGCCCGTTAATTCGTCCACCTTTGATCCGTCAAAATTCGCAAGCCCTCCTCGATCTTGTTTTACAAAGTTATCTCAGTAACGTTTTTAAGTCGTGTCCAGAGAAATCCCTTTTTCTTCTATTTTGATCCACTCTTCTACTTTTAATCATTTCATAAAATTGTGTTAAAAAAATTACAATAAATGTAGAACAAATTAGAGTCTAATATCATTCAATTCTGTTATTTCACACTCTTCTACTTTTAATCATTTCATAAAATTGCATTAAAAAAATCACAATAAAAATAGAACAAATTAAAATAAAAAATCGTTCAGTTCTCTTATAACACATTCTTCTACTTTTAATCATTTCATAAAATTGCATTAAAAGAATCACAATGAAAATAGAACAAATTAAAATAAAAAATAATTTAGTTCTCTTATGACACACTCTTTTACCTTCAATCGCTTCATAAAATTGCATTAAAAAAAAATTACAATTAAAGCAGAACGAATCAAAACCTGAACTCATTCAATTCTATGATATTACGGCACACTCTTCCACTTCTTATCTGCTCGTAAAATTTCATAAAAGAGAAAATTACAGTAAAAGTTTCTCGCTTGCGTGTAACATGATTTCACAACAATAACAAAAAAATAAAAGAAAAAAAGAACGAGAAATGATCATAAATAACAAGATTCCACAATGATACGCCCGATGTAGGGTTTCAAACGAAGGGGAACGGCCAGGGAAATAGCATTTTCCCGGGAATTTTTTCGGAATTGGTGGGTGGTCGAGCACGTCCACGTACGTGTCCATTCGCGACATGAATTTGCCTGGCTTTAAAGTACTTCCACCGGTCCAATTTTCCACAAGAATGTGACACGTAGCAATCTTGGTAACCTCCGGGCCCTGGTGCACGATTTATTGGCTACCGAGTGTACCTTCGACGATTTATCTTCTTTCCATCTCCTGTCCCCTCTATTTCGCCCTTATTTCCTTCATACAACATCTTCTTTCTTCTTTTTTCTCCCATTCTTGTTCATTCTCTTCTCTTCCCGTTCCTTTTTTTTCCTTCGTGTTTTCCCTTTTTCATCCGACTCTTCTGTGTCTTCGTTGTTTTCTTCTTTCTCGTGCTCCTTTTTTTTCTCTCTTAACGTTTCAGTTCTTTGTCTTCCACTGTTCCTTTCTTCCGTACTTTTTGCCAGTTTCTGGGTTTCATTTATTTCCCAGACTCCCCCCTTTGTCGCGCCAGCTTCCTTTTTTCCGCGATTTCTTCCGGCTTCTTTCGAACTCCGCTCTTCGATTCTTTTTAATTAGTTTCTTCCTCTTTCTCGCTCTCGTTTCTTCGCTCTTTCTGGCCCCATTTAAAGCCTTGTTTACAGACTTCCATAATTTTCTGTCATTGTTTCCACGTTTTCCTTGAAATCTTAACTACTTTCCTCGATTCTTCGTTCGTTTTCTGCATCACGCTAGAAAATTTACAAATCCAGTTACAAGTTTAGTTAATATCGATCAGAGATCATTCGACTCTGATTTATCTCTGCGAATCTGATAAATTACCATCGTTAACATAACTCGCGCGCTCGCATATAATCGAACGATTCACCCGGAAACACTCGTTCTCCCTTGGAACGACCAAAATATCCAAATCAACCCTTTCCAGAACTCTCATTCCCTTTGTCGATAAGCTGACACAAACTACAAACTCGTGTTATCCCACTCGAAACCTGTTTCGGTGTCCCAGCGTCGCTTCGAACTCAATTCGGCGACCCAGTGTCCCAAACTTCGATATTTGTGAACTCGTAGCTCCGATATTCCGTAATATCGACAGACGTCGACTTCTCGGGTCAAGTATGTTACTGAATAATTAACACGTTTTCCGTAGACCAACGGTTGTCCGCTATAGTCGGGGAGGAATAAAAGTGTCGTTGGCTGAATAAAAATATTATTTGGTGTACCGTTCAAATAATGCATTGGGCCATAGTTCACAAAATACTTGAGTCATGAGTAGACCGCGGATATTTTTGTAGGAACGAAGGATCGGAGCGGCGTTGACTCCCACAGTGTTCGTAGAGTCGAATATTTAACATAAAATGCCAACACAATGTACAATAATAAATACATATATTTGTCAAATTCGTACGAGTTCAAGTTCTACAGTTTGTAAGACGGGAGAGAGAGAGAGGTAGAGAGAAAGGGAAAGAGATAGACGCTACAATATTCGGAAGGGTTGTCAGAAATGACCAAACACTGGCACGTAGGGCTACTTGGTTTATTAAAAATTACTAAAGTTAATATTACGATTAGTACACTGCTCTGCCTCGCCACTCTCTTCCCTCGCAACAGCAATGCAATAATGCCTCGTGCCCCGAACATTCACACACTTAAGTACATCTAACCTCAGTCGCTCTATCTTTTTTCTTACACTTCTTTCCACTCGCACCCAAAATCTTAGCATCCATTCCTTCCAATCGCGCAGTCACGTACACTTCATTTTCACGGCCCAGTTTCTCGGTCCCAAACATATCCTAGATATAATCGAGACACTCTTCGCTAACACGGCGATGTCCCGTCGCGGGTATGGACGACTCTTACAAGTTCAAAGTCCCAGTTCACAAATAAGAAGAAGAAGTCTCACCTCATCGCTAATACTCAATGATCAATAATCGTTCAATAACTCCTGGTATTTTTCTATTCCCAAGCTTAAATACTGAACACCTTCGTAAGGCGTGTCGTCGCCATGGGGGTAGGAGGCATGCTATGTCCAATGACTTCAAAATTCTGGTGTGAGATGCGGTGGTCACTGTCACGCCCTCAGAGTTCGTCAGTGAAGTCAGAGGGGTTCGTAAGTAACGGTGTGTCAAAGGTAGCAGCTGATGTGCACGTGCGTCAGTCATTCGCGATAAAGATTAGGATACGGCGATTTGCTATCGAACAGAAAACGACGAACACCGAAATATTCGCAAGTTTCCAGGTCGTAAACTAGTAACATGCCGGATTTGGGAATAACTATTCTTAAAAATAGCCAGAGTTCGTCCGTATCATAAATTAAGTCGTTGACTGTCCTTAACAATTATTTAATTTAAAAATACAAGTGTTGACTCCCACAGTGTTCGTGGAGTCGATTATATAGCATCAAAGATGCCAACACGATTTATAACAATAACAGATAATATATTTGATTCAGATAATACAAGTTCACAGTGTAATAGTTCACAATAGTTCTGATAGTTGATGCAGCTGATTGCTGATGTAGTTCTGATACAGTTCTTGGTTCGGTTCTTGTTCTCATACAATTCTTATCCCATGCTTGTTCAATTCTAGTTCAATTCTCGTTCAATTCTCGCAGTTCTTATTCAGTTCTTATCCCATGCTTGTTCAATTCTAGCTCAATTCTAATCGTGACATTCCTTAAATATTAGACACCCTTGTTAGGCGTGTCGTCGCCAAGAGGGTGGGAGGCATGCTATGTCCAATCAGTTGAAAATTCTGGTGTCAAGAGAGGTGGTCAATGTCACGCCCTCAGAGTTTGTCAGTGAAGTCAGAGGGGTTCGTAAGTAACGGTGTGTCAAAGGTAGCAGCTGATGTGCACGTGCGTCAGTCATCCGCGATAAAGATTAGGATACGGCGATTTGCTATCGAACAGAAATCGACGAACACCGAAATGATTCGCAAGTTTCCAGGTCGTAAACTAGTAACATGCCAGATTTGGGAATAACCATTCTCAAAAATAGCCAGAGTTCGTCCGTATCATAAATTAAGTCGTTAACTGTCCTTAACGATTTTTTAATTTAAAGATACAAGTTTGGTTTTTGAGTTGTTTACAGTTTCTTCGGTACGTCGACCACCGGCGCCGTTCCGTCGCGGGTATTGGCGACTCTTACAAGTTCAAACTCCTCGCGTGTACAATGTTCAAAGTCTAGTTGAGAAGTACGAAGAGAAATTTCATTTCTCGTCACTAGTGTTCGGTATTGAATGATCAATAATAGTAACGGTCGTGGCAAAGTTTTAATTTATATAAAATAGACGATGAAATTTAAATCGTCGTTGAACGGCTAGGAATTTCGTGAGAGTAGCGAAGGAATAAATTATCAGACCCAAAGGTAACTGCTAATTACCATGAGCTTACGCCCCCATAGGCTATTTTACAGCCTTTCACGATAAGATATCAAAAGGTAGATGCAATTTGCGTTTCCTGTGTTCTTGTTTCTGATTCCGTTCGTTCCAAGTGCCTGAGGGGAAAATGATGGGAACGAGGATTCCCAGCCTCTGTCTGTTGCTTTAATTAAGGTATCACCGTGATTAAGGCGTCGCAATTGTGGATCTGGATAGGGTATGTAACGTCGTTTATCCGGTATGAAAGAAATTAAAGGGTGGGTGGGAGTAGGTGTTGAATCGTGCAAACCATTACGATGGTTTTGAGTTGCTTTGAGATGGAGATTCCGATTAATTCCTATGTCAGATTCTATTTAAATTATTCGGTGAGTGTTTCGCATTATCGACCGGTAAATTATGTATTTCTATGCTAATATAAATTTGCAAACAATGATATAGAATTAAGAAATGAGACTATTCAGAAGAATTAATTAGATTTAACACTAGAACTATTGTGGCTGACGTGAGTTCGCGTCTTTACAAATTCTTTCGCTGGTAAATTGTATCGTTTAATTTTTTTTATATTCACAGAAATTTAAATAATAGACCTTTGTCGTGTTTAACTATAGACTTTTGAAAATTATGCGCGATCTTTAGTTATGCTTCTCGCAGAAAACCACCCTTAGCAAATGTGTTTTTACAAATTCTTTTGCTGGTAAATTGTGTCGTTTAATTTTTTTTATATTCACACAGATTTAAATAATAGACCTTTGTTATATTTAACTATAGACTTTTGAAAATTATGCGCGATCTTTAGCTATGCTTCTCATAGAAAACTACCCTTAGCAAATGTGTTAAGATATTTGTATTTTACACCAAAGAAATATTTATTAATTATATTATATTAATTATACTATGCCAAAGAAATATTTATTAATTATATTACATTAATTATACTATACCAAAGAAATAAAAATAAAGAGAAAAAGAAAAATACATAACACAAAGAAGACAAATAATTCTTCACAAAAAATCTCGAGAAACCCTAAAAAATGTACCACAGTAAATTTATAAAATTTCATTTCGATCACTCTCCGGTGGTCCCAGTATTAAATCAGCAGACGAAGAGTTAATCGCGTTTATACCAGCCAAATTTCCAAAATTTTACCATCTTTGACAAGCCGAATTGGTTGTAGAACCGAGAACAGGCACTACCGAGGTTTCGAAACCGTGGCGAGGCGCGTTCTGGGATGCAAAAAGGAAAGAAAATCCGGGGGTCTGCAGGTGTAACGCCCGCAGCGACCGGGTGATAAAATGCGCGCGGACTTTCGATGCGAGGAGGGCCGGAGAAACCTTTCGCGATGCCCCAGGCTCGATAAAAAATGCAGTGATCACGTTTCGGCAGAGACTTTGGAATCTCCAATCTGCCTGCGCTTCTCTGATTCGCACTTCGCGCCCGTCGTGCACCACCTTCCTCCCCCTATTCTCGAATCGATCGTTTCGTCGAAGCACGATGCGGTGGAAAAAAGAAACGATTGAGACGATGCTTGTGTTTTTGTTCGTTTGACGAAAGACGAAACTTCTTTTGGTGTTTCTCAGTTTTTAATAGGGTGTTCAACCCTTCGCACTCCGGGGTGTGATTAATAATTGTTTTAATGGTAGACGTTCTTCTTGGTTGCGTTTTAAATTTTTTGTATCGTTGAGACGACTGATGGTAGTTATTTAGGAAGCGGACGATATCACTGAGATGAACAAGAAAGTAACTGGTTTTAGGTAAATAGATATAAATTGAATAGTGACTGTAATAAAATAGGTTAAAATGGGTTCTCTTGTTGGAGGTATTACTTTGATTGATTTATGAGAATTAGTTTATTTATTGCTTTTACTGTGATAGTGTCTGGGCTTAAGATAATTAAACAGTGGTGGTTCGTAAGAATTTGTAACAAAGGGGTGAAATTCATAGGGGTTTGTAGTGAAATTAATATGAATTAAAAAAATTATATCACTGATAAAAGTTACTGATACGAACAAGAAAGTAACTGTTTTGAGATAAAAATTTAGTGGTGACTAATAAAATAGGTTAAAATGGGTTCTCTTGTTAGGATATTGCTTTGATTGATTTATGAGAATTACTTTATAGAATATAGAAAGCAAAATGATTGCTTTCACTGGTATAGTGTCTTAGCGTAAGATAATTAACACAAAAACTACCAAAGCGGTCAAAATAATCGGTTTGTAATTTCTCCTAGAAATTCTATAAATTTACAATGATGGAATTTGGGGGATTTTTCATAATTTTCTATAAAAAATATAGATAAAGATTCGTTTTTCTTGTGTCATTTTTTAGAACCCCTATCATATTTATTTCTTAGGCCACAAATAGGTCTACTTTGATCATTGATATTTCGTAAGAATTTATAGTGAAGCGATGAAATTCATAGAGATTCGTAATAAAATTAATAAAAATTAAAAAAATTATATCGTTAATAAAACTACTGATACGATCAGCGAAGTAACTGTTTTAAAATAAATATATATCAATTTAATAGAACAGTCGTAATAAAACAGAAATTTTTATCTAATACCGAAAAGACTGCAACCCTTCTTTCGCCCTTACGGACGAGCCACAACTGACGTACGGTAGAGAGAAAATTGTTCGAAAAATTTTAACAAAAGGGTTAATTCACAAAAATTGCAAAATTATCCTCGATCGCCTCTCGAATTGAAATCTGGCCGCGTATAATGGCGAAACGGAGTTTCAATAATACAGCAAAGAGTTATGGCCGCGAACGAACTGTGCCGAAGTGAATACTGCTATTGTTCTCAATTAAAAGTTAAGTTGATAACGGGGACTGATTTGTTGATTTGAAAATGCGATTCCCGGAGGCCGATAATCGAGATCGCGCTAGTGTTCAAACTGCACATAACGCGAAGTGCATTTCATGCATATTCGAACGATCGAAAATACGTTTCATTGATGGCTGAGCAATTACGCTCTCGCGTGGTTTAACAATTGCCATTGTCTTTTAATATCTGACTATTTCCGACGAGGTTTACTTTGTTTGTAAAAAAAAAAAAGATCGTAGGGTCATTTTTCTTATTTTTTAATTTGATTCGAAGAGTCATTGGTTTCTTATTAACACAGTTGTAGTCGTTGCGACTGTACATTAATTAATATAAAGTAATATGTGAAATGATTAAGCTTTTACTTGAATTTTCTATTTTTTTCAAGTCATATTTTTTTATTATTTTAATATTCGTGAAAGCTTCTCAGAAATCTCAGGGATGATTTTATTTACTTTTCTTTCTTTAGAATATTAATTTTTCAGAGAAAGTATCTGGACAAGTTGTTTTTTGCTTATAATTTCATATTAAAAAAAAATCGAGTTACAATAAGGAGAATAGAAATTAAATATTTTATAATATCTAGAAACATAAAATACCTAAATTAACCAAGGAAATTAAAACAGAGGAAATTAACCAAGTAAATAAAAAATGGTAGACATTGATAATTATTTTTTCTTTCCGAAACAACATTAAGTTCTTACAATAGTCCTGTGGAACTTTAAAAAAAAGCTTAATAGTGCAAATAATTAATAGCTTTCTCGTGTCTCTTTCTATTTTCCTAAACTGACATAATACACGATAATTCATGCCTTTTTACTTACACATTTTTAATATAGCTTTTGCATATTATAAACTATTTTAATTACAAAAAGTCTAACATATTACTCTTAACCAGCCGCGGTCCTCAAATTCTTTCCGACCTAAGCGCGCTCTCACTTAACCAAACAAAAATTCCTAATTCCGATAAAAATATACGTTCAACACAAAATTAAAAAAAAAAGAAGCAATAGCTTTCTCTCCATAATTCTTAAAATTACAAAATTTTTTAGAAAGAAAAACTCGCCCGGGTCAAAAATGTTCGGTCGTAGCACGATTAAATTCACACGTGCAAACCCAAAAGTCAACTACATTTCATTCGCAGCGACGACGGAGATCGCGAATCTCCGATCTAAGCGTGTCGAACTCAAAAAAGAAAAAGAAAAAGAAACGACCAGCACTCGACAGAAAAGAACGCATTTCTCGCAACTGTTATTCTTGGCTGAACGCAGTGAAAATTTCTCTTCGCAGCTGTCGAGAATTTCGAGTCGATGAGATCGAAGCAGCGGGACGCGAGCTGAAAACGCGCGACCGTCGTCGTTGAAAGCTACTTAAAACGACCATTGAGCACTCGTCGCGGTGCTCGAATTACCCACAACAGGTGGCTCGCAAGTAAGTGGTTCCGGTGTGTTCGCACCCTCGCCTGATTTGACGCCACCCCAACCCTCTGTCTCGATCGATTCAAAAAGCTAATCGTCGATTATGTCGACAAGAATGTCGCGTTTCTTCTTCTCGATTTTAAATTGGTACTAGAAATTGAAGAATTGTTTTTTTTTAAGTTTTTTTGAAATATTGCTTTCTTTTTTAAGTTTTTATGAAATGTTTTTTTTTACTTTTTCCTTTATCCAGTTTCTTTAACGCGTTAACCGCTACGTCGGTCTCTGCGGATCGACGCTGAATTTTTCGTTTCCACGTCGTTAGTTTTTGAGGATCAACACTGTCAATTAATATCGTACAGTTCATTATTGGGTTTTATTGGAAAGTGTTAGGTAAAGATAAGATTAAGATTTTTCGTTATTTGTCGAATCTGTTTTTGAATTCGTATCGTGGCAGCCTAATGAAAAATCAGCTAAAATCCAGGGTAGCGTTTAACGTGTTAATTAATTTGAAATTTGAAAAAGTTCGTGCGGTTTTTTTTATCACAGATAAATTCGAATTTAACCCTTAGCGCTCCTTTGGCTCAGCTACGGAGACGTTCTGTTTCCAACACGATT
>SMSQ01004101.1:7453-27503 GCA_019453375.1 Ctenoplectra terminalis | reverse complement strand
GAAAGAAAAACTCGCCCGGGTCAAAAATGTTCGGTCGTAGCACGATTAAATTCACACGTGCAAACCCAAAAGTCAACTACATTTCATTCGCAGCGACGACGGAGATCGCGAATCTCCGATCTAAGCGTGTCGAACTCAAAAAAGAAAAAGAAAAAGAAACGACCAGCACTCGACAGAAAAGAACGCATTTCTCGCAACTGTTATTCTTGGCTGAACGCAGTGAAAATTTCTCTTCGCAGCTGTCGAGAATTTCGAGTCGATGAGATCGAAGCAGCGGGACGCGAGCTGAAAACGCGCGACCGTCGTCGTTGAAAGCTACTTAAAACGACCATTGAGCACTCGTCGCGGTGCTCGAATTACCCACAACAGGTGGCTCGCAAGTAAGTGGTTCCGGTGTGTTCGCACCCTCGCCTGATTTGACGCCACCCCAACCCTCTGTCTCGATCGATTCAAAAAGCTAATCGTCGATTATGTCGACAAGAATGTCGCGTTTCTTCTTCTCGATTTTAAATTGGTACTAGAAATTGAAGAATTGTTTTTTTTTAAGTTTTTTTGAAATATTGCTTTCTTTTTTAAGTTTTTATGAAATGTTTTTTTTTACTTTTTCCTTTATCCAGTTTCTTTAACGCGTTAACCGCTACGTCGGTCTCTGCGGATCGACGCTGAATTTTTCGTTTCCACGTCGTTAGTTTTTGAGGATCAACACTGTCAATTAATATCGTACAGTTCATTATTGGGTTTTTTTTGGAAAGTGTTAGGTAAAGATAAGATTAAGATTTTTCGTTATTTGTCGAATCTGTTTTTGAATTCGTATCGTGGCAGCCTAATGAAAAATCAGCTAAAATCCAGGGTAGCGTTTAACGTGTTAATTAATTTGAAATTTGAAAAAGTTCGTGCGGTTTTTTTTATCACAGATAAATTCGAATTTAACCCTTAGCGCTCCTTTGGCTCAGCTACGGAGACGTTCTGTTTCCAACACGATTGCGCTCAATTTCCAAAGATATACCATGATGATTTAAAAAATTAAAAATTCATGTTTCGTTCACGAGAGGAAAAAGGATATTTGTAAAATAAATAAAAACAAATACTTTCATTAGCAATAGTAATTTTTCCATTCAAAGTAAATCTTCTTTTCTTCGGTGATAAAGAATCGTACGAAGTGCAAAGGGTTAATTTCTTATAGCATTTTTGTAAAATAATACGATAGTAATGGTATCGTTAGAAGATGTTGTTCATTTAGTTGGTGTACACTATTGGAATTTTTCATTCGTTCGAATGTTTCGTTGTCTGTCCGAGTGTTAAACGTGGTAAACGAACTGTTAAAAATTCATGCTTTCGTGCTATATGAATTTAACTTTGGGAATGCAGCAGCAAATGCAACGGAATGCGTTTATAGCGTTTGTGGGGGAGCATTCTATTGTTAAAAAGGGAGCGTACAAAAATGGTTCGAATCTGTTCGAAGTTTGTGAAAATTCGAAACGACAACCGGATCAAAGCAGAGGTTAATTCATTTTTGCAATCGAAACTCGAGATTTTTATGACTCGTAGAATGTACAAGTTAGAAAAAACTTTGGAGAAGAGCAACAGGAATTAAGAACGGTTACTTTATTAAATTTACGATGCGCCGATTCTTTTGACTCTTTCAAGTATGGCGGGTTAAATATTAAAAAAACTATTTTTTACACTAAATACACATGGATTTATACTGTTAATATTAATTCTTTGCACTCTTAAATTCTTTTAAGTTTCACAGGACTGTTGTGGAAAGTTAAAAAAAAGTTAAAACTTAACCTCTGGAAAAAAAAATATTATACACGTTTCCATAACCGCGTCAGTGGAATGCAAAGGCTTGATATTTACGGTAATATTTAAAACACTCGCTATACCACCAAAAGCAGCTGAAAATCGAAACAGTTAACCGAAACAAGATCGAGTCCTATCGTCCCAAAAATGGCCTCACCCAAAATCACCCCAACACCTGCCACTCTCTGAACAACCAGCTCACAACAATCAACTCTTTGAATAATCGTCCCAATAATACCAAGAATGAAAAATAAAGATCACTTTCCACCTACATATAATATTCTACACACAGCTCCGCCAATACGAGCGCAACATCTGCAACTCCGGGCGGCTTGTGGGGGTGCAGCAAGTGCCTGGACGAGATGCGGCTGATGCAAAGGTTGGCGATCAGCGGACTTCTGTCCGTGATACTGATCGTCCTTCTGACCGGCACGTTCGTCACGCGTCGCGACCTGGCGAACGTCGTGGAGCGTGGGGTGGCGCCTGAAGAGCGCAGCGAACAGCAGCCCAATCCTGCCTGGGTGCAGAGCAACGTGATCCCCGGCCAGGACGAGCCGAAACCCGAAGATAAGGATCGACGGGTGGACTTCAAGCACAGGCAGGCCGAACCATCCGCGGTCGGACCCCCGCCGGCTCCTGTGCCCGGCCCCTACGTCATTAAACCGCCTAATCCACCCCTGGATGACGTGACTAATCAGCGCCGTGAGAAGATCAAAGAGGTAAGCGGTTCTACCGTGTCTGCTCTGACCCTCCTTGGCTCCCTAATCGCGTTGAGCGCACAGATGCTGGTTTCGCGACGATAATTATCGGTATACGTTTCGAATTGAGAAATTCATGGGTTAATGTGCAAGGATAAGAGCCTTGGAAGATGTATTTCTTTTTTTTTTTTGGTTTGTTTTTCGAGTTTGAGAGGTGTGTTGGTACGGATGGTTTGATTTTTAAGATTTTTTTTTTGAGTGAGAGAAGTTTGGTTGTTTTGTCGAGTTTGAGAGGTGTTGTTGGTAGGGATGGTTTGATTTTTAAGATTTTTTTTTGAGAGAGAAGTTTGGTTGTTTTGTCGAGTTTGAGAGAAATGGTTTGATTTTCAAGATTTTTTTTTTTTTGAGAGAAGTTTGATGGTGTTTGATGGAAGTTTTGAGCGATGCGATGATGAATGGGATTTGAAGTACATGGAGCAATTGCGCTGTTGTGTGTTGGGATTATGTGAAGATTGTAATTTATTAAAATAGGTGAGATTGCTATTATTGGTTGATGTGAAACGATTAAAAATTTAGGAGGTATATATATTTTTTTTTTTTTTAAGAATGCGAGAGATCTGTTGGCAGGAATGGTTTGGTTTTTGTATTTTGTTGGAGAGAAGTTTGATTGTGTTTGATGTAAGTTTTGAGTGATTGGACGATGAATGGGATTTGAACTAGATGGAAGAATTGCGCTGTTTGTTGGGATTATGCGAAGATTGTGATTTATCAAAATAGATGAGATTGCTATTATGGGTTGATGTGAAACGATTAAAAATTTATCATTGTATGAGTTTATTTTTAATTCGAGAGGTCTGTCAGTAGGAATGGTTTGGTTTTAGGATTTTTTTTTTGAGAGAAGTTTGATGGTGTTTGATGCATGGTGAGCGATACGATGAAAAATGAGTCCGTAATGATATATTTAAGGTTTAAACTGTATTGTGCTGCTGTAATTGTGGATTTGTAAATTCATAGAAGTGGATGAGATTGCCATCGTAGGTTAATATAGAAATTTTTTTCTTTTTTTAAAGAAAACGAGAGATCTGTCGTTGAGAACGAATTGGTTCTTACAATTCTGTTATCGTTTAATTTGAATTTTAGAGTGGATACGATTGGATGTAAGAAATGAACGATACGATGAGGAATGAGTCTTTGTCGATAGAATGTATGCAGAGATTTTATTATTCTGCGTTAAAATTATGGAAAGATTGTGATTCATAGAACCGGATGAAATTTCCAGTCTGGGTTAATATGGAAATTTTTTCTGCAAAATTCGAGAGGTCTGTCGGCAGCAGCGATCTGGTTTTTAAAATTGTGTTGGAGAGAAACTTGATCGTGTTTAATTTAAAATCAAGAGTACATGGATTTGGTTGGAGGAACGAGTAACGCGACGAAGAAAAATTTAACCTTTATGAATGTATAAAGAAATCGTATCAATGTGAAATATTTGATAAATGCCAACGCGTTCACAATTTCAACCCTGGAATACTATCTGCGCTACATTCTCGTCCAGATTCCAACATTTTGGGTCAGTGATCCATCTCGTATCTTTAAATCAAATTTTATTATTTTAAATTATGTATCTTTAAATCAAATTTTATTATTTTAAATTACGTATCTTGAAATCAAATTTTATTATTTTAAGTTATGTATCTTTAAATCAAATTTTATTATTTTAAATTACGTATCTTGAAATCAAATTTTATTATTTTAAGTTATATATCTTTAAATCAAATTTTATTATTTTAAATTACGTATCTTGAAATCAAATTTTATTATTTTAAGTTATATATCTTTAAATCAAATTTTATTATTTTAAATTACGTATCTTTAAATCAAATTTTATTATTTTAAGTTACGTATCTTTAAATCAAATTTTATTATTTTAAATTACGTATCTTTAAATCAAATTTTATTATTTTAAGTTACGTATCTTCAAATCAAATTTTATTATTTTAAATTACGATACTTTTCCATTTTATAATCCGTAATGAATAAAAAACAATAAAACGAATAGTATCCCAGGGTTGAACTCATCAGAAAGTCAGATACGAACGCTTTCCCAAAATCCAAGGTAAGATTTACAAGTACTGTTATCAATTTTTCACTCAAATTACCATTTTCAAGCCGCATTATCATCAGGCGCATCCCAAGCGTTGCTAACAATTGTGATAGAGAGGTAAGTCCTTACTTTCCATCGAATCAGCTTTGTATCCGAGTAATTGGATAAAGGTGAGTAATCTTGGTCCTCAGCTTCTGCTCGTAATACACGTAATCTTCGGAACCGTACCAAGCCGGTATAACTGAAATTATCCGTCATTTCGTGATGCAGTAATTGAAGCCTTGCCGCGGCCTGAAAACGCTCATTTCGGATGCTGGCAGTGATTTAACGATTACTTAATTTCCCTGTGGATCGAGTTTTAACGACGCTCCTTTTGGTCTCTGTTTGAGGAAACCGGCAATTCGTCGTTCAAACAGGAAACGTTCTTCCTGCCGCGATACCGTAATTTCGGGAACTATTCCGCGATTCGAAGTTCTCGCGAAAATAGCCGCGATATCGATTTTCTAACGCTAAATTTACCTAACTGATTAAAATTTAAAAAAATGCTTTATAATCTCTGGTAGGAATTTTATAAAATTACAACGGTATTATTTTTGAGAACTTTCTCCGATTTTTCTGTGAAAAAAATTTATTTCGGAAGTTAATATGTTCGAAAGTTAACTCTTTGCACTCGCATAATTTTCTTCAGAGATTGTTTTTAATTAGATTCTATATTTTCATCGATTCAAACGCTTCTTTTATCTTAACCCTCTGTAGCCCGAATTTTGGCTGCTTATCGGAGAAAAAATTACGATTGATCACAGTTTTTCACTTCGATTTGAAAATTTTTTATCTAATAATTACTGTAGATGGATCGTGGTGTCACTACAGTGATACAGTAACCAAATTTAATAGTGCAGTGATAACTAAAGAAAATTAATTTTTTCAAATATAGACACATCAGTTTGTAACTTTTAAGTCACACGGTCCCATAGAGGGTTAAAATAAAAGTAAACTAACCAAATGAACAAGAAATCGTAAACATTTATAATTTTCTTTCTTTCCGAAAGAACACTTTAGGTTTTCGCAATAGTCCTCTGAAACTTGAAAAAGTCTTCGACTGAAAAGGGTTGATAGTAAATTAGAAAAATACAAAATAAATAGCCAAATCAAAAGACTATGCAGTATAAACTAAATAAACTAAATATCCAGTTTAGCTCTTTGCTAAATCTCAAATCTGAAGTTTCAAATATAGAATTTATACGTTATACATTTTCTTTCGTCAAAATTTTTCCTTAAAATCACTCGTGGCGTAGATTATGATTAAAATACAATAAAAACTGTATAAAAGCTATATTTCTAATAAAGTTTAATCTTAAATTTAACTGCAATTTCAATTTATAAAATTGAGAATCAGCGAATATAAATTATGTATAATATTTCAATATTTTGCATTTGACAAAGTGTTAAAGCAGTGAACATCTATTACTAACGTACATGAATACTGAAAGAATTCGTAGAAAATCAACCACGGTTCACCGAACAGAGAAAAATTCGGTGACTTTTCGAACTCTGCGGCAGGTCTGTGGCTCGGTCGAAGTTCCGTGGCAACGCGTCAGAAAAAGGTGAAAATTACAGGGAATCGCAAAAGGAAATCGATGAATCCTTTGTCCAGTTGAGCTTTGGCCAATCGTCTAATCGCATAGAAAACGGGAACGCGAGGGTGAAAGGACACGGCGGAAAAAATGACGCGGAAAACAGTCTGGAAGAATTGATTAGTCAAACGTAATTTCGTGTCGGTTTCAATTCTCCGTGCTGTCTCGATACGCAGAAGCAACCGATTATGTATTCTAACTGTGAAAAACGGCCCGGAGACGGGAACCAGATGTTCTACGGTGACCTGGTGCTCGAAGTTCGAACGTGTCGGTGAATTATTTAATCGCGTCCTCGTCTTACGTACCGCGCCACGGAAAAATTTTATTTAAAATGAGATCGGTCTCTTCTACTTTCTGCCAACTTATATTTTATTATTTTTAAGCGAGAAAAAAGGAAATTCTGATTTTAATATTAGATATCCGAGCGAATCCCGCAGTCAGTGATCTAGTTACTTCAATTTAATTAAATATTCATATTTTATTAACAGAAATCAAGTATCAACCGAGAATAATTAAATACTCGGTTCTTAAATTATGTTCAACCCAATCTTTTCTTTTCTTTAAAAAATATCCTACTTAACGCGTTAAGCGCCACACCGGTCCCTGCGGACCGACGCTGAAATTTTTATTTAGACGTCGTTGATCTCCGAAAACTGACAGTATCAATCTCAAAAAATAATACCTTATGATTCATTAACGAATTCTATTAAATCACATTAAACAAAGTTACCATCTTCCTTTGCAGGCCTTTACAATTTTCTTCTTAAATTCCTAATTATTTTGCGATCAAATGTTTTTCAATTATTATCACAGCACACAGCCTTAAGGAAAGTCGACCAAAATCGGCGTGTCGTTTAACGTGTTGAAAACAAAATTATCCAAAACCGTGTTACTTTTGTACCAAAGATAATTGTTCCAAAATAAAGAATATTTTCACTGAAATAAAATCGCGATTGGTGTCTGTTACAAAAATAAGAGATTAATATCCTTTCTATTAGATGTCATTAATATCTATTTCTCGTTCACGTTCGTTTAACAAATATTTACTCAATAAAGTTAACCCTTTGCACTCGAAGCCATCTCGCGACATTTTTATAGGAAAACGTGCAAACAGAAATCGTTCCATATTTCGGTATACGCCATACTTTTTGATTTGCTGTCTCAGTAATCAAATGTAGTAGTACAGTGATAACTGAACAAAATTAATTTTTTCAAATATAGATACGTCAGTTTGTAACTTTTAAGTCACACGGTCCCCTAGAGGGTTAACTGTAATTTAAATTTACAAGCTTGAAAATTAGCAAATACAATTTAATTCGAAAATTCTTAAAGTAATAATTCCTATAGATGAATCGTGGTATCACTGTTGTAATACAGTAATTAAATGTAATACTGCAGTGATAACTGAACAAAATTAATTTTTTCAAATATAGATACATCAGTTTGTAACTTTTAAGTCACACGGTCCAATACAGGGTTAATAAACTCTAATATCCCCTGAGAGGAGACGTTCGAGTGCAAAGGGTTAATTCAGTTCTCTCTATCATCGCATTCTTCTCGCAACTTCCTCCTACCTCAACATAATTTATTTATTACACGAAACGTGTTCTTCTCGATCATCCACCTCCAACAGTTCGCAGAAAAGAAAAGAAAAAAATTCACGCCGCTATAGTATGAATCGAAACAATTTTACTTGAGAAATAAAAATGGTGGAAACGTGTCGAAGACAGGCAACGAATCGATGAAACTGCAACAAATTCCACAGGCAGCATCCGACTGAAATGGGATGCCACGGGACGTCAAAGTTGATCGCGTTCGAGAAGTCAAGGGTGGAACGCCTTGCCGCGTGTAATTAATTTAGCAAAGAGCAGTAAACTGGATATCCGCGATAATTCCATTCGCAGAGGAAGATCCGTGCTCTAATGAGTCAATCACATTAAGGTCGTTCGAAACTCTGTTGGAACGATTATTCCTTTGAAAGCTCGTCTGTCTTTCTGCCCTCTCTCTCTCTCGCTCTCTTGTTCTCTCTCTCGCTCTCTTGTTCTCTCTCTCTCGCCCTCTTGTTCTCTCTCTCGCTCTCTTGTTCTCTCTCTCTCTCGCTTTCTTGTTCTCTCTCGCTTTCTTGTTCTCTCTCTCTCTCTCGCTCTCCTGCTCTTTCTCTCGCTCCCGCCCTCTTGTTCTCTCTCTCTCGCTTTCTTGTTCTCTCTCTCTCTCGCTCTCCTGCTCTTTCTCTCGCTCCCGCCCTCTTGTTCTCTCTCTCGCTCTCTTATTCTCTCTCTCTCGCTTTCTTGTTCTCTCTCTCTCGCTCTCCTGCTCTTTCTCTCGCTCTCTCGTTCTCTCTCTCGCTCTCTTGTTCTCTCTCTATCTATCTATCTGTCTTGTTCCAGCAGCTCCGTGCGTTCTGTTCCTGTAAATCTATTTCGATCGACCGATTATCGTCATCCGCATCAATCCCTTCTAGACGATAGATTCGTCTGGTACTGTTCTCGCTAATTGAAATCGGTTGGTACTCGTGATCAGTACGTTACGTCTGATGGATTTTCGTTGGCAAGTTTGTAGAACGGTTCGTGTAAAGGCTATTTCGAGCCGAGGTGTTAACTTCTTGTCTAATTAACCTTATTTCTGGTCGAACCAGCTATGGAAGATGAAGAAATTGTGACTTAATTCACAGGGTCGATATTAAAATTCGTGGACGGATAATATATCTGCTTGAATTGTTTGGTAGTTGATTTGTTAACGCTGGAACTAGCAACAATTAAAGTATACGTATTTGTACCAAATTCATTGCAGTAATAGATATTTGAAAAATTGTGCATCGTGCAGATTGTGCAAATAAATTGTGCAAATAATGCATTTAATAAAATTGCGCAAAATATTCAGAGATAGAATTGTTAATAATTTATAGAATTTTTATGAGAAATGACGAACTGGTTATTCGATTGCTTCGGTAGTTAATCGGTAAAATTCGATAGTTAACTTGTTAAAATATAATAAAAAGACAGAATATTTATGATAAAGTTCAATTTTAAGTTTAACTGTAATTTAAATTTACGAGATTGAAAATTAGCGAATGCAAAATACGTGTAATATTTCAATACTTTGGGTTTGACGGAGTGTCAGAGACGTGAATAACTATTGCTAATATGCATGAAGATTGAAGAAATTGTAAGCCAAGGAGTTAAACAACAAATTATTAAAACAGTTTAGATAATTAAAATAATTAAAACAAATTTACATAAACGTTATAAAAAAAAAAATTGGCATAGTTCCAAGTGAAAAAAATGGGGAAAAAAATTAGCCAGGAGTTAATAGACACAGAAATCTATTATTTTTTTTTATTTTTTTTTTATTATAAGTTTATTTTAAAGCTGTCACATTAACATTAAAGTCAGTAGTGACAACTAAATGGAGCATGAATGGCTATTGCAACGTTACAGAGTTTTCAAAAGAATGATATACATATTTAGTCAAATAAGTTCACAAAAATATATTTTTTTTATTTTTTGAAGTCTCTTATAAACTAGAAAATTGATTCACCTTTCACATTAAGAAAATAAATGACGTAATTTACGCAGAAACTTAATATAACGTTATATTATTTAAAAAAAAAAAACATCGTTGAAATTGATTTATTTTTTCTTCTTTCTTTTTTCTACATGACCAAAATTCAGCCAATTCTCTTCTGTCAAATAGAAATGTTCTAGAATAATTTAAATCGAACGTAAGAACTTTCAACCTAGTGACTATATTGATTATTCAACACAGTTCGAAATAAATTTCGAAGCAGTTGAAGCTCAAAATAAAATACTTTGCCTCAATTCGGTTCGATATATCTGCAATATTTTTGCTCCTATTTTCCTAATTATCGCCAATCAATGATCAAGCTTCTGGTATATAGGCCACTTGCTAAGAATTATTTTATCGCTAGTCTCAGAATTTAATTTTACCAATTACCCTAGTGTCCAGTAGCATAAAATTGGAATAAAATCAATTGAAGGATAATGGTGAGTGATGGCGCGACGATTATCGAATAAAATATTCAAACGATCGAAATAAGTTTAAATAGAAATGACCGTGTATTTAATAGACATTGGACATCTGTGAAAGAAAAAAAACCCCAAAAAATTCTATCAAAAAGCATGTAGAAGTAATTTATACAAACGGGAAAAACTGAAGGGCGACGTTGAAAAAATAATGGCGAACAGACAATTATCGTTGAAAGTATCGGTCGAGTCCACAGATGCGACCTTTCTGTAATGTATCGGACACGAATCGACGAATCTAGGTTTCGTGATTTAAAATTTAATCGTCTTCTACCCGATATTGTATCCAGCCAGATTGGACATCATCGAAGAACGGTCAATCGTACGATTATCCAGTTTATCGAGTCGATTTATTGGTCACTCGTAGAAGGGTACCGAAATGGTAGCAGCGTGGAAAGAAGCGTTTCCGTTTCGATAAGATCTGTGTAGAATCGTCATTATTCGAATTCGATTCGATTCGTCGAATCGTTGTTATTTTACACGTAAATAAAAAGCAGTCTGAGATTTTTAAGTGATATTTACTATAACGAAAAATTGTATTTGCCAAAGATCGGACGGCTATAGCCGTCATTTGCGGCAACGTGTTAAGTAGTTAAAACCGATTAATTAAGCGCTCTTTTGTACTTTCCATATTCTCGTATCCAATAAAAGCGTCTACGAAAATAATCTTTTTCTTAAAACTAGAACTACCGACGATTAACCCTTTGCGGACGGGCACTCTTTCGACTCTGATTCGCGGCAGGTGGATGATAATTTGTATATGGAACGAAATTATAAATTGAACGTCTAAATAATTAGACAGAAAATAAAATAGAAAACAGACAAATGGTCGACGAAACTTCGCATTGGCGTCTCCTATTCGTTTGTCGCTGCGAAGGCGATAATTCGACTTAGGAATCAAATTATAATGTCATTCGTCCGCAAAGGGTTAAAGTATACTTATTTCTAGCGAAGAAATCAAAGTGGAAGGTACATAAAATAATATGTAATATACAGTACTGTGCAAAAGTCTTAGACCACCTGCCAAAAAAAATATTTTGCTATCTTAGAAACGAATATAAGATGGATTAATATTATTTTTATTTTGACGTTATTTCTTTTTTTTTTCTTAAGAATTAGATTCACGAGGTGTTAATTAGATTGAGAAATATTGATTAATTTAAAGCAATCAATATTTTGTGTATTCTCTTTTTACTTTCGCTACACGACAGTTTCTTTTTTTTCTTTTTTTAGATACTTGAAAAAATTTTAAGAAACTCACTTTGCATTTCCTGCCATTCCGTTATCGACAATTTAAGAAGCTGATTTCATCCTTTTTGGCTTTCTTCGTATGTTTCCTTCATACTTTGCATACGCGTTCCATAATATTTTAATCAAGGCTCTGCTTGTCGAAGAATTTTTAAAACATATCTTCACCGGATAAAATTATGCATGACCAACACAAGAAAGGCAATATGGAAAAATTAAAATTTAACAGTGTTAAGAAATGCTTCTCTAAAACATGTTTAATTACAGTTACAAGATCAATAATGTGGATGGTCTAAGACTTTTGCACAGTACTGTAATTCGGACAAAAGTTTATCTATATTTTTAATAGAAAATCGCGGAAAATCTGGCCAAAGGCACCGCGGTTAATTTATAAAGATTCTGTAAAAAATTACGAATGGGTCATTTCGATCACTTCGGTAGTTCTAATGTTAAGTAACTGAAAATAAAGGACGAACGCAGAGGTACGAAAGCTTTTTACCTTTTTCGCTTTCGATTAGCTGGCATTTAATCAAACATAAATAGGATCCCGTATTTCGATGCTTTTACTCCATTGTTCAGGCGATCGGTGCAATTTAGGCAACTATACCCCGCTATTTTTACAATCATGATATATAATTAGTTCTGTAATTGGATCCGAGGGAAACACAGTCGCGTTGCCACGAATTCTCCGCGGTAAGCTCCGCTCGAACCTCGAAACGTTGGGCTGCAGTTATGTACGGGGCTTATAGATCTCCCCGCTGGTCGAGGTACACATCGTTCATTCCGAACGAAGCAATTTGCTTTGCGAGTGGGCTCGCGTAATTCACGAAATGGGTAAACCGCGTTCGGAATAGATCTCGATTTACTGTTCACGCTCCATCTTGAATGGATCCCTGTTACGGCCACCGATCGTCGCGCGAATAAAAAGCACCTCGTTTAGTTTTCTCCCTGTAATTCGACGTTTCGATCGTTTTGAATATAAATTGCTTGTTTAAGGGTAAATGTGCCCGGTGATGGAAAATGGTTGCTCAAGAATTTGTTGAGCGAGAGAAATTTAACCCTGCTGCGTCCCTTGGGTCATTTTAAACTTGATCGCCTTCTTATTTTCTTTCCTTTATTTTTTTTTCTTTATTTGAATTTTATAACATAGGAGTTTGGGTCTAAAATTAGAATCGTGTATGTGACGAACGGTTTATTCTTGTTCGCTGAAGAGCAAAATGCAAATTGACTCGCTAGAAAGGCTACAGGATTCTGTTCACTTAACGGATAGGTACTTGTGTCTGGTCTCTGTCCCTCGTCAGGAGACGCAGGCCAGCCATAAACCGACCCGAAATGTCTGCGCTAAGTTACGACGAGTGTAAATAATTGATTATTAATATACGTGACCTCTCGTTTAGAGTAGGTCCGTGTATGGACAGTACTGGAACTGCAGCATGTTTGATTTTTAACTGTATTTAAACATGGTAATTAATTTCGTTTGTATCTGCTCGTAATAGTTGACACTAGAACTACCGAAGTTCAAATGATCCATTCGTGATTCTTCGTATAAATTTTATAAATTAATTATGGTATTGAGGAGGTTTTCTGTGATTTTCTATAGAGAATATAAATAATTCTTTGTCTCCCTTGGGTTCTGTATTTTTTTTTATGCATCTTTCCATAAATAATCCATTCGTGATTCTTCACAGAAATTTTATAAATTAATTATGGTATTGGGGAACTTTTCTGTGGTTTTCTATTGAAAATATAAATAATTCTTTGTCTCCCTTAGGTCGTGTATTTTTCTTATACACGTTTCCATAAATAATCCATTCGTGATTCTTCACAGAAATTTTATAAATTATCTATGCTATTGCGGTGATTTTCTGTGATTTTCTATGGAGAATATAAATAATTCTTTGTCTCCCTTAGGTCGTGTATTTTTCTTATACACGTTTCCATAAATAATCCATTCGTGATTCTTCACAGAAATTTTATAAATTAACTATGCTATTGCGGAGATTTTCTGTAATTTTCTATGGAGAATATAAATAATTCTTTGTCTCCCTTGGGTTCTGTATTTTTTTTTCATGCATCTTTCTAAAAATAATCCATTCGTGATTCTTCGCAGAAATTTTATAAATTAACTATGCTATTGGGAAGATTTTCTGCGATTTTCTGTTAAAAATATAAATAATTCTTTGCCTCCCTCCTTTCATTTTAATTTCTTCGGTAGAAATAAATATGTTGCAATTGTCGTTCTAGTATTAATTTCACGATGAACAATTCTATACAATTCTCTTATTCTGTATGAAAAATAATAAAAATCTGTGTTGTGGTATTTAGGAGAATGTTGCTGCGCACGCAAACGTATACATGTTCAAATTACAGTGAGATGAAAGCTATTAGCGTAATGGGGCACTGTCCGTTGCGTTGTTCTACCTTTTTTTGTCTTTCTTTTTTTTTTTCCAAGTTTAACGTCGCATCGGCTACTTAGTCATTAGCGACTCTTTCAGTTGGAGTTACATTTCTGTGTATAATTTGAAATCCTTGATTCTGTGACGTTAAGTTCAAAAGGAAATTTAATCGATATTTTCTTCTTTCGTTTTGGAATTTTCTACAAGTAAACGGTACCTGGTTTGTTGTCAGTGTTTCTTCATATCCAAAACAATTTTTTTTTTTTTTTTCTAACGTTCACCATAATTTTTATATTTTATCCAAACACGTACAGTGACCGGCATAACAAAGTGACCATCTTATATCATATACAGAATATCTCAAAACTAATGTTTTTAATGATAAAAGATCCTATTATTGCGCTTTTTTGAAAGGTTTACTGTCGCACCAAAGTTTCGTTACAAAAATTAAGAGAGTATTTGCAATAACAAGAACCTACAACATTATTTCAACAAAACAGGCACTTTCGTATATGACAAAAAAAAGTGACCGCTTTAGATGCATACACCATATTTACAATATCTATATAAGATAGCCGAGAGGAATCGAATGAAAATAAAAATTCAGTCGAAAGGAGGATTTTTAAGTTCAAAAAAATATATTTTTAACGTTCAAATTAAACGAGTTAAATGCGTTAAATGTTCAAATTAATAACGAATTTATAACAAAAAGCTAACTTCCTAAATTTTGATTATTTATTTCTCTATGAAAACAATCTTTTCCAAAAGTTTCTCTCGTTACAATTTTGTACTTTTATTTTTCTTAAAAGTAGAAAACTTTTTTTTTTTTAAGCGAAAACATTGGATCGAGGAAATCTCAAAGACCGTAGCAGAGTTGAACGTTCCTAAAACAGAACGATGTTCGTGATTTAACCGTCGTCCGTTCCTTGTGTCAATTAAAAATATTTTTCGAATGGATCAAAGAAACTTGAACCAGTTTCTGACCCACATTTCTCGGAGGAACGTCTCTCTGACTAACGAAAGCACGCGTAACGTGGCTCGAATGGCGTCAGAATCGATTCCACGCGACGTCGATCTGATTACATTGGCCAAGCGGCGCGTTACTCAAACGATCGCTAATCCCAACGTATTAGGGATCGCGCTTTAAACGTTGCCTGTAATTATCGGCACGCATGCAAATCGTGTAGGCCAGCGTAGCTCTGTGGCCGGGAATATACTGTTTCGACACTGTACTGAACTCGTTTAACCCTCCGACGGCAATATGATTTTTCACCATCGTGGTTTGCATAATGGGTCTTTCATTCTCTGCCCTGATTTTTTTATTCTTTTAACACTGGAACTACCGTACCAGTTGAAATGACTGATTCGTAATTTTTCATAGAATTTTTGTGAATTTACATTGTTGCATTTTTAGGGATTCTCTATAATTTTTTGCAGAAGATACGCACAAAGAATTATTACCCTTATTTTAAGGATTTTGTCAAATACTCATTTTGATTTCTTTGCTACAAATAAATTATTAAAAAAATTAATCTAATATATATATTAATTATATATTAATATAAATCTAATATATAATATGATTTTTCACCATCGTCGTTTGCATAATGGGTCTTTCATTCTCTGCCCTGATTTTTTTATTCTTTTAACACTGGAACTATGGTAACAGTTAAAATGACTGATTCGTAATTTTTCATAGAATTTTTGTGAATTTACACTGTTGCATTTTTAGGGATTTTCTATAATTTTTTGCGAAAAATACGCACAAAGAATTATTACCCCTAATATAAGTATTTTTTCAAATAATTTCGATTTCTTTGCAAGAAATAAATTATTTAAGAAAAAAATCTAATTTATAGTTATATATTAATATATATATATATTAATTATATGTTAGTATATATTAATTTACATATAATAAAATTAATATATTAATATCTGTAAATTAAACAAATAAATCTATTTTAATCGTCGGTAGTTTTAGTGTTAAACTCTAGAGAGATCTGAAAAAATTCTGAGGTACTTATCAGGGTGCTTAATTTACTACGTAAGTGATGGTTTAGTCAAATGTTTAAATATTCCTCCAATAAAAATAAAAGTTTAACGAAAAATTGTGGAAAGATAAGAATTTCGCTTGGAATTCAACTAGAAAAATAAGAAAAATAAAGTTTTATCATTTTCTTTACCAAGCTTCAAAAATTTATTCTATTCAGTTATTATCTCATAAGAGTCTGTATTATTTTTTGTTGCAAATGTAGGATTAATTTGACAATTAGTTAAATATCTGAAATAGGACATTTTAATTAACACTGAAACTACCAAAGTTGTCAAACTAACTAGTTCGCAATTTTTTATATAAATTCTGTAAATCTACACTTTTAAGAATTATTTGCATTTTTCTGCAACAAATAGGAATTTTAATTTTTTTTTTCAAATACCTATTGCTTTGAATTCTTTCATAAAATTATATTTTATAGTTATGGTGTTAAGCAGGACAGTATAGTGAATCATGCGTGAACAGTCAGTTCACTATTTATGTTTTATTTCCCCGACACACTTCCTGTAAATAAATTTTAGCAGACTTTACAGTCACGAATACTTTTCTTTGACGAAAATATTAAAATTTTATTAAGTTTCTCTTTACTTTTTCCGTGGAAAATAATATACACGCG
Source organism: Ctenoplectra terminalis (assembly GCA_019453375.1). Lineage (NCBI taxonomy): Eukaryota > Metazoa > Arthropoda > Insecta > Hymenoptera > Apidae > Ctenoplectra > Ctenoplectra terminalis. The sequence continues at coordinate 10,908 of SMSQ01004101.1, read as the reverse complement.
GTTCGGCATTAAAAGTATGGCGACGCTCCTAAAAAGTATAGCAAAAAAAAAAATATTAATATTTCAAAGAACGAAATAGGATTTCTAGAAAAAATAGATCGAAGCACAAATTTTATTTCAATTCCATTCCGTGCTAAATATGGTCAGTCCATCTGTTAATTAATTCTCTCATCGTCGGATAAAACATTTCAGCGTTCGAAGGTTTACTTCTGGAATAATTCTACAGACGTCTTCGTTCCTTGCAATTGTAATAATAACGTCTGCGCTGTAAGTTACCAAGAATTGATAATAATAATTTATCGAAGCTTCTTCCAGTTCGTGTCACACGAACAATCGTGTCACAATTTTCTTCTGGTTTATAAATTTATGAAAAAATTTCAAGATACCGATAATAAATTTCATAAATCACGGATAATGAATTTAACACAGATTATATACCTAGACAATAAATTTAACGATCCTAACGATAGAAATAAAATTCCATTTAAGATAGAATTAAAATTTCCTTCTGGTCCTCGCAATTTCTGCCAATTATCAACATATTCCGCAGCCACTTACAGAGCAATTAATTTATCCATGGGAAAAGATATAGCTCTGAAACCAACGCGTATCCTCAGAAGGAGGATCTTCTTCGACTCTGATTACCATTTCCGGTGCGGGGAAGGGGTTGAGGGCTGCGCGATGATGTTCGAACGAATGCACCTTCCGACAAAGTCGCATTGTCCATCGGGTGAACGGGTCTGGCACAATGGGAGCGGTTCCTTTTAATGAGACGCTGGTTAAGGGAGAAACGATAGAGAACAGAAGAAGTGGGGTTAGGAACGAGTACAGGGTGTTCCATGAATCGCAAACTCTGTCCCTTATTAACCCTCTATAACCGAAATTGTATTCGCTAATCAGGAAAAAAATTAGAATTAAATAAAATTATTCGCTATGATGAAAAAATTGTTGAACCAATAATTCCAAAATTTCCTATAACTGGATCATCTGACATCAATACAGTAATATCGTGATAATTGAATAAAATAAAATTTGAAAAATAAGATGTATCTATGTATATAGAGTTTTTTATTAAATATCAATTTTTTAATAAAATATAAAAGCTTAATTAACTGAAACGATTGAGGTTTACGCGAGTTAGAATGATCCGGATAAACGTATAATTAAAATAAGCAACACTCTTATTTTCGACACGCTCCACACTCTTTTCCACGCTGCTCCTTCTCCATACCGGAAAACCCTCGCTAGTCGAATATCAACGGATAAAAAAAATAGCGCGATACTTAGTTCGAGGTCCCCTGCAAACCAGGAAAGTTTCAATTTTTTTGAATTTGCGATGAATTTGCGATGCGCTCGACTCTCATTTCCACGCTGTCTTTTTCACACAAGAAAACCTTCGATAGTCCTTTTTTCTCCCTCCCTCGCACTCCTATAAACATTGCCCATGCATCGACCCATCGTCCGTTAATTTCACTTTTATTGCCTTCTATAAACTAAAGTTTCTTAAAACTACGACCGCACACGTAAGTACGTAACTCCTAACGATAAGTCGCATGGCGCTACAGAAGGTTAAAAAAAATTTTCACGAAACGATACGATACCTTCGATTACAAATAAAAGTAAAGAAAAATGGATTCCAGTTTCACGGAGAACATTTCTCCAGCGCGATGAAGTGAAACTTTCGGGCAGATTGCTTTTTTGTTGTTGCTCGGTATACAATTATACTGTTGGCTTGGAGAGCTAACTCTCTGCTTTATAAAATCAGGTAAAAAGAAAGTTTGGAAACGGTGTGTGCGCGACTGTTGACCCTCCGTGGTCCGACACTTGAGCCTAATTAGTTCGTATTCGGTAAAGCGTCGGACCACAAAGGGTCAACGGTCGCGCGCACCGTTTCCAAAACTTCTCCCTAATTTTATAAAGCAGAGAGTTAACTCTCCGACCAACAATATAATTATTTACCAAGCAGCGGCAAAAAATAGGTTCGCTTCATCGCGCTCGAGAGACGTTCTCCGCGGAACCCGAATCGCTTTTTCTCTCTATCTAGAATCCCAAACAATTGCAACCCCTTCCACACGACAGAGACCCTCCAGCCGTATCCCAAGCGCGCAAGCCACCCTGTACACTTCCATCGACGTACAAAGACAGAAATATCCGAGGGCGGAGAGAAATGGTCTCGTAAGCGGTCCGTTGGAACGAGCTTTCATTCACGGATCAGAGAATAAGATCGCGACGGAGGGGCCAAGGGTGTCGGTCGTTGGGCGAAGAATAATTCACGCTATTAGCCTGAAGCGGCACAATGCTCGCGACTCGACCCACGACAATAAACAAAGACATAATTATGGTATACCTCCGGAGGGTCGTTGTCGGTGTAGAATTCCGGTCTTCGCGTCTTTTGTCTCCTATATCTCTCCTCGTCTATCCGCCGAGGTCGATCCAGCCGAGAAACAGGCGCTCCGAGTACCCGAGTTTCTCGAGGTGTCGCCTGTAAACGGTGTTAGGCGTCCAAGACGCGCGGATTCTCGCGTTCCCATGGCGTTTCGGCTCTCACGACACGCGTGGCTGAGCGGAACCGCGAGTTCAACGTGTTTCAAGGGTGCTCACCGGTGCTCAGGATTGATTAAACTGCGCCTGTAGCAGGTATTTTAGCGAATTCCCAGCGTTTCAAGCCGACGACGCATTCTGCGGCTGATGGCTCCTTGGTGTCTTGAGATCGCGGCTCGAGGTCGACGCGTTTCGTTTGGAAATCGGTGGTTAACCCTTCTATCGTGCTCGTAAAATTTTACTGTAGCTGTATAACAATTGTGATCGCGTATTTTTATGAATAATAAAGGATTCATTCGCGTATTCTGGAACGTGTACAAAGGTTGTTTGATAAAGTTGAAAATAAGAAACGTGGGTAAATTAAAAACGTGGTTGGGTTGCATTGAGGGTTAAAAAAGTGAGAAATTTTTTAGCCTTGAGGATCGATGTTTTGGGATTCAAGCTTTGGCTTCTGTATTTCGAGGGTTCGCTTTTCTGGATTACTATGTTCTTCGTACTGTTTAAAAAACTGGAGAATGGTTCAAAGTTAGAGTTTGAGTGACTGGGGGTTTTGCTTTTAGGATGAAATTAATTGTTAGCACACTTTGAGGTTTCCTTTTCTCTGAATTACTTTTTTCGTATTTCAAACACTGTGCAATGTTTGAAGATTTAAGTTTGCGCAGTTGGAGGTTTGGTTTGAGTGATGACTTGATTATATTATTTATAGAAGTTCAAACAGTGGATAATTCCAAAAGATATTTACGTTTGTGCAATCGGAGCTTCGGCTTGAGAGATGAAATTAATTGTTGGAAAATTTTTAGGCTTCCCTTTTCTTGATTATATTATTTATAGAAGTTAAAACACTGGATTATTGTAAAAAATTTAGGTTTCTGCAATTGGAGCTTCGGCTTGAGAGATGAAATTAATTGTTGGGA